>JANPXK010000052.1:0-36353 GCA_024704745.1 Rosa lucieae
TAGCCAATTGTCATACTTGTCAAGTCAACCACTATGAGACCATCAAGCCCCCAGGACTCCTACAACCGAACTCAATCCCTGAGAAAGCATGGTCAGAAATTTCCATGGATTTCATTGATGGTTTGCCTAAAGCTGAAGGCAAAACAGTTATTCTGGTTGTGATAGACAGACTAACCAAGTTTGGCCACTTTTTCCCATGTCACACCCTTATACTGTTGCTACTGTAGCCAAGCTGTTTGTTCAAGAGATCTTCAGGTTACATGGCATGCCAGAGCATATAATCTCAGATAGGGATCCTGTATTTCTTAGTCTCTTTTGGGAATCATTCTTTAAGCTTCAAGGTACTAAGTTGGATAAGTCTTTAGCTTATCACCCCCAAACTGATGGACAAACTGAGAATTTGAACAGGACGCTTGAGCAGTATCTGAGATGTGTAGTTGGTGAGAAGCCAACTACTTGGGTGCAGGCACTCCCTTGGGCAGAATGGTGGTACAATTCTGCATATCACTCTGCCATACGATGACTCCATTCCAAGCACTCTATGGTTTGAGCCCCCTTCCATTGTTCCATATCTACCGGGTTCTACTTCTGTAGCTGTAGTAGATTAACACTTAGAGATAGGGACACTTTACTTCTCACTCTCAAGAGAAACCTTCAAATGGCGCAATCCAGGATGAAAGCCTTCTATGATAAGAAGCACAGTGAGAGAGAATTTACAGTGGCGACCAAGTCTACCTTAAGCTGCAACAATACAAACAACACTCTATTCACCAAGGGGGGTTCCACAAGTTGTCCCAAAGATTTTATGGTCCTTTTGAGGTTTTGGAACGCATTGGTAAGGTTGCATATAAGTTGAAACTCCCACCGACAGCCAAAATCCACAATGTTTTTCATGTCTCTGTACTCAAAAAGAAACTTGGTGATCATGTGGCCGTAGAGTCTCAACTACCTTTTATAAGTGATCCCTCCAATCCTAAATGGGAACCTGAAGCTGTTTTGGCCAGAAGGATGGTTAAAAAGAAGGGAGCTGCAGGTACACAGTGGCTAATCCATTGGATGGGCACCACCCCGGATGAGGCAACTTGGGAGGATGCCGAAACCATTTTAATGAGGTTTCCACACTTTGACCCTGATCAGGTGGATACTGAAGCTGTTGTTACTGAATTGAACTTGAGGACAAGTTCATTTTGAAGCGGGGTGGATTGTTATGAGAGTCAATGCACAGTCCTGTGTGACTAGGAAAGTTGATTAGAACTCATATCGTAGTTTAATTAATATTTGTAATTGGGTCGAAACGCAGCGTTTCATTTAGGCAGGATGTCGTTTATTTCCAGCATCACCAGCTATATAAGCTGGTATTCTGTTGAGAATATCATCGAAGATAATATAATTTCTTACTTTTTTGCTTAGCCTTTCATTGTCTTTCTGCCTTTCTCTCTGCAAATTCCAGAAGCTAGGGTCAATTCCCTAACAGTATGACTAGCCAAGTTAGTAATTAAAATTTTCTATTTTCAAGTGGAGTGCTTCTATTCATACCTCCATATTTGGTATGTAGAGTTCTCCACATTTTGCATAAATCTATTTCTATTATGCCCCTTTAAAAAACTGTAAAAATACCAAATGTTTAGAAAAAGGTTGTTTACCTTTGGTATTTTTACAGTTTAGACATTTGGTGTTTTCATGTGGAATTTGTAGTTTTGTTGTAGAAACTTATTGGTACCCATTAGTTTTAAAAACAGAGTTTGTGACTTTGATGTGGTACTTGTTCTGGTCGCAGGTGTGCATTAGATGGGTTTATCAGGTAGGAGGAACTCTTGCAGTGAAGAGCTACAACAAGGAGAGGTTGAAGCAGAATGTGCAGGTGTTCGACTGGGAACTAACAGAAGAGGATCTTGAGAAGATCAATCAAATCCCACAGCGCAAAATGATAGTTCGAGAAGAAGAGTTGGTTACGGCTACCGGACCATACAAATCCCTTGATGAGTTATGGGATGGAGAGTATTGACTTTACACTCTAATTGCCGCACTTGTTTTTTTTTTTTTTTTTTCTGTTCACTTTCCCGCGGCGCTGATCATTGTTGATTTAGGTTGGGAACTATCTTTCCTTTGTGTAAGTTTGGGCTATGTTATTCCATCTTCTTGGGCTTGCTTGCTCTTTGTCAAGTCCAGTATCCAAAAACAAGGGTGCCAGCTACGTCATGTATCTATGGCATGCATTGTATAAGATTTCTATTCGATTCTGGAAACGTAATAACGTATTGCTTGGTTTTCATTCTCTGCAAGCCTCCTTTTTTGTAAGTGATCATTTGGAAATGAATGACATATGAAAGCCAGCGAGGCCTAATTAGCAATAGTTACGTTTCTACTTACATGAGTGAACATCCACTTCATGGATCCCGTAAAGAACAACTGGGAGATTATGAAAAACCTTAATAGCATCCTACTATTGTTACTGAAATGTATCATCTTTAAGACTGGCTACGGAGGGTAAGCCAAAAAAAAAATCACCGTAGTACCAATAGGTAGGAGTTTTTTTTTAAGAAAAGGAAATTGCATTAATTATGATATTGGGATGTTTACATCCGCTATAAGTACATCGGATAGTCATTATGGCCCATTCTCAATAAATATCCGATATCATCAAATATCCCTGATATATTAGATATTTGGTATATATCCCTGATAATATGAAAAAATATCTATAAAATCTAATTAAAAAAAAAAAAAAAAACTCTGTAATTCTCTAAATGCAAATCTTCTACCGTTTCTGCGAAATTTCTCTGACATTGTCAAATATCCCCGATCTTAGATTTTTGGTATATATCCTCGATAATATGAAGAATTATCTGTAAAATCTTATGAAAAAAAATGAAAAAACTCAGTGATTCTCTAAATGCAAATATGTGTGAAAGAGATCTTCTCAAGACGAATCTAAGTAAGAAGAAATACCCTCAAGGTGATTATGGGTGAGAAGTAATTCTCTAAATGCAAATATGTGTGTAGAGAAATCTCCTCAAAGCAAATTTGATGAGTATTCCCTTCGAGGGAAATTCAAGTGAAGAGAAATTTCCTTAAGACGAATCTGGACAAGGAGAATTCATGATGAAGCAATTTTAAAAAGTAACTCATTCACTTCATCTTTCTCAATTATATGAGATTGCCTCAAATATAGTAAAGTTTTAGACAAAGAGAATAGACTATTAAGCTATGATCCGCAAAAAAATGTGGTGCAATTATATGAATTATTTAATACCGTGTATTCTGTGACTTAATCTCTATGTAGTCTGTAGTTGAACAATAGAAAGAAGATAAAGGTTTAATTATTTAGATGAGGCCAAGTGACTTGACAGAAGGAACCATATAAGGCATATATGGATGACAAGATGGGAGCAAAGTACAGACTACAGACAATGCATCTTGAAGAAGTGAGGAATAATAAAGCTATTGTGTAGTATGCAGTTGAACAGTATAAAGAAGCTAAAGATTCAAAGCATAATTATGGAACTACCAAACATAGTAACTATCAAATGGAATAAATGCATGTAAGAGCAGGCCGTACAATTATTCAAAAGATGACAAGTTCAATCATTCAAAAGAGGGCCGAGTGAGCCACTGACCAGACTAGGGTCGCTCCTCGGCCGCCTAGACTGGCCTACATGAGCAATGACGTTACTGGCCAAGTGGAAGAGCGAAGAGAGTTTCATCGAGTCTTCTCTCCTTGACTGAAGAACAAACGAAATCTATAAAAGAACCCAGCTTTCAGCAAAATCAACCGAGATGGCAGCAACCCAAATCCCAGTAGTGGTTCTTGAATCCTCCGATGGCCGCAGGACCATGCCTGTGCTTGGCTTCGGCACAGCATCCAACAATTTACAACCAGAGGTTCTGATGGAAGCTGTTCTCGAGGCCATCAAGCTCGGTTACCGCCACTTTGACACGGCTTCCCTGTACGGCTCGGAGCAGAGTCTGGGAGAAGCCATAGCCCAAGCACTCAAACTCGGCCTCGTGGCTTCTCGGGACGAGCTCTTCATCACTTCCAAGCTTTGGTGTAATGATGCTCACCCTGATTTGGTTCTCCCTGCTCTAAAGAAATCGCTTCAGTAAGCCTAGCGATTTCGGAAAGAAAAAAAAATTGACTCTCTCTAAATGTATTGGGTGGTGACTAATCTGTGTGAATTCTTTTGTGTAGGACTCTTCAATTGGAGTACCTTGATCTGTATCTGATTCACTGGCCCATCAGTGGCACACCTGGGAAAGTGATGGAATTTCCCGAGGAGAAGGACCAAATGCCGATGGACTTCAAGGGTGTGTGGGGAGCCATGGAAGAAGCTCAGAGACTTGGCCTCACCAAATCCATTGGAATCAGTAATTTCTCTACCAAGAAGACTCAGAATATGCTCTCTTTTGCTACTATTCCTCCTTCAGTCAACCAAGTGAGTTGGTCCCTTTTTTCCCCTGGCAATTCTAGTAGCACTGAACTGAAATTTTTATCAACATTGATCAATTTTGTGCATGTATAGGTTGAGATGAGCCCATTTTGGCAACAAAAGAAGCTCAGAGACTTCTGCAAGGCCAATGGTATAGTTGTGACAGCCTTCTCCCCATTGGGTGCCATAGGAGCCAGTTGGGGTACTGATAACTCATAATTCATACATTTTTATACCCTTAAATGTAGGATTCTAGGCTTAGTTCTTGTCATTTTTGAGTCATTTACTTTGTGTTTGTGTTTTGTAGGTTAAACTGAAGAAAAGAATGATT
Organism: Rosa lucieae; assembly: GCA_024704745.1. Lineage (NCBI taxonomy): Eukaryota > Viridiplantae > Streptophyta > Magnoliopsida > Rosales > Rosaceae > Rosa > Rosa lucieae. The sequence goes on from JANPXK010000052.1 coordinate 4,759, forward strand.
TGGAGTTTGAGTCACGCAGGATTGAAAGGATGCTGGCCATCCTGATCTTCCAGAATTGTCTCTGCTTTGGGTCAACTTCACAGATTAAACTGTACCTTCTCAGAAGGAATTAGCAGGCATGCCTTATACCATTGGAAAGATACAGATGATTAGCTTTCTAAGGAATTTTACGGAAGTGGATTCGCATTTTTATGGAGGAAGTTATGATGATTTAAGTGAACCTAGTTCGGGAAGGCAGATTCTGACGGATTTTGCATATCTTTTGGGAATCTAACTAGTGAGGCCCAAGTCGTTGCTCTTAGCACTTGAATGGAACAAGGCGGAACGTGATTGACATATTTGGAGTAATTTCTTGCATTGACTTTAATAACCCTGCGTTCCTTTGGAGAGAAAAAATCTATTCCAAGTTGGACTAGAAGACCGAAGAAGCCCAAGTCAAGTAGGATTGGAAAAAGACATACAAGGCAAAAACCTAACACGTTTGGAGACACAGGAGGCAGCATATTCGGCAGCAGAGAACAAGAAGAAGAGAAGCTCTCACCATCGCTGGACCCGAGTTCCTCAATTCTTCCATTGTTTGTTTCATGTTTTCTTTTATTCTAGTCATGTTTTTCATGGTTATGGATTGCTAAATTTCTAAGCTAGGGCTGAGATGAAGCCCCTAGTATGACTATTCTATTTATTTAGTTGGTTTGCTATTGAATTTCGAGATTTCTATGTTAAACTCTTAATCACCGTTTCAATAGAACTTTTATTCAAAATCTTTGCTCGGGATCAATAAGACTTAGGTTTTGTTTATGAGTTATTTGGTTGGAAAATATGATGCTTGATCAATGAGTAGATGTTTTCTAGGGTGCCAAAAGATAATTTAATCTTGTGATTAAAGAGTTGTGAATTGAGAATACAAGTGCTTGATCATAGTCGATATTCTTGTTTGCATGATTTCCTAGTTCTTTTGTACTTAATGGAGTTGAACATATTTGCTTGAACCTGATCATTAAGTGGAGTAAATTATAGTTTGGCTACTTGAGTTCTATACAGGATCAATAAGTTGGAATTCATAGGTTAGAAGAACTTTGGCGTATGTCTGGGATCAATAAGGCTTATGTACGGAAATCTTTAGCGTGATATCTAGGAATTCAATGGTTATCAACTAGAGAATAGGGTAGAAGTATTAGGTGGTGGATTCAATGCTTTAGTATCTTTATCATCTGCTTTCTTTAGAGTTTAAATCTCATTGCTCATTCTTATCTCATTGCTCATTCTTGTTTTTAATTTCAGTTTTTCTTTCTTTAATTTTTTGTTTACAACTCAATCATCAAAAAATCAGTTTGTTTCACTTAAGTAAAGCACACTTGTCATTGCAAAATTGTTTCAATCAGTCCTTGAGGGAATGACCTCGTGCTTGCACATCTATTCTACAATTGATTCGTGCACTTGCGAGTACTAAATTAAAATTGACAACAGGTACCAATCATGTTCTCGAAAGCAAAGTGCTCAATGAAATCGCCGAGGCTCGGGGAAAGACTGTTGTTCAGGTTAACTAAACTGCCTTGTAGTTTTGTTGTAGAAACTTATTGGTACCCATTAGTTTTAAAAACAGAGTTTGTGACTTTGATGTGGTACTTGTTCTGGTTGCAGGTGTGCATTAGATGGGTTTATCAGGTAGGAGCAACTCTTGCAGTGAAGAGCTACAACAAGGAGAGGTTGAAGCAGAATGTGCAGGTGTTCGACTGGGAACTAACAGAAGAGGATCTTGAGAAGATCAATCAAATCCCACAGCGCAAAATGATGGTTCGAGAAGAAGAGTTGGTTACGGCTACCGGACCATACAAGTCCCTTGATGAGTTATGGGATGGAGAGTATTAACTTTACACACTATGAAAATATATGTTTTTTGTATAAAAATAAGTTGCCAGGTCTTCCCTCTCTGCCTGCTTCTGTGTTTAATTGCTGCACTTGTTTTTTTTTCTCTCTTCTGAGGGTGGTTTCCCGTGGCCCTGATCATTGTTCATTTAGGTTGGGAACGATCTTTCCTTTGTGTAAGGTTGGGCTATGTTATTCCATCTCTTGGGCTTGCTCTTTGTCAAGTCAGTATCCAAATAAATAAATAAATAAATAAGGTGCCAGCTTGGTCATGTATCTATGACATGCAGTGTATGTAAGACTTCTGTTCGATTCTGTAAACGTAATAACGTATCGCTTGTTTTTCCTTCTCTGCAAGCCTCCATTTTGTAAGTGATCATTTGGAAATGAATGACATATGAAAGCTAGCGAGGCCTAATTAGCAATAAAAAAGCTAGGGTTGTTCCATTTCTACTTACATCAGTGAACATCCACTTCATGGATCCCGTGAAGAACAATTGGGAGATTGGGAAAAAGCTGAATAGCATCCTACTATTGTTACTGAAATGTATCATCTTTAAGACTGGCTATGGAGGGTAAGCCAAAAACCAGGGCTGACCTTGAGTTTTTAGGGGCTCTAGGCGAAAAACAAAAATGGGGCTCCCCATTTTTAAATATATTCACAATTTTTGTCTTTAAAAGTAAGTTGGTAAGTTTAAACAATATATAATTACTAGTAACATAGCAATATAGCAATCCCAATATCATTTACCAAAATACTATATTAATTCAAATAAAGAACTCAAAGTTACAATAATCAGTATTTTTGTTACTGAAAATTTTTTGTTATAATTACATCGATTAGGAAAGAAAGATCTACAGAGACTACAATAGTGTTTTTCTATTTTTCTCAATTAAAAAAGTCATCACAGGAATGATTGTTAATACTTTTCTGAGAAGTGTGTGAACCTCTTCCCCCCCCCCCCCCCCCCCCCCCCTTAATGAAGAAAACAAACTAAGAAAATGAACTACAAGTGTGCAAACCTTTTTAGTCATTAAAAGAAGAAAGAAGAAAGTGGTACGAGGGGACATGCCGCAAAAGTTTCAACTGAGCTTGAATATTCAAGCTTTTCGACTAAATCTTTTTCAATTGATAACATAGCTAAATTATTCAGTCTTTTCTGTGACATAGTTGATCAAAGATAAGATTTGATCAATTTCAATTTTGAAAAGCTTCTCTCAACAGAGGCAATAGTAACCAGTATGGTTAACAAAATTCTGTAAGCAATCCAAGTATTTGGGTAACAACAATCCATTTGCTTCAAGTAGTTCAATTCTCCCTACCCCTTTTGTTTCTTTTGGTATGGCTCATTTCAAGTAGCGCAACTCAAAAAATAGATCACTCCCATTAATGTCAGAAACATCACCATCCTTCAACAAATCTTCAAGATTCATACAATAGTTAATCAAACTTTTATTATCTACAGACTTCAACTTCTCCAAATTAAATAAAAATCCAAAGTCTTCCTCATATTTCTTAAATTGTTCAAACCTATTTTGAAGTGAAGAAAGAGCTAACCACCAAGGTGTGGTCGGTTGGTCGAACGACCTAATCTGAAACCCCCAGGTCTAGCGTTCGAATCCCAACTCCATCTTGCAAGTGGCCAGTAGATTTGAGAGGCCTTCGGGTTTGTGCTTCTGTGATGCAGTGGATTAGTCTGGCGTATGCTGGGATACCATATACGGGTGTGTGTTACTAATTTGCTAACGTAAACACCCCCCCCCCCCCAACCTTAAATTATTCCAAAGTTGATTGTGTCACCTCTTCTTCATTGTCGCTATTATCAAAATGCTTCTTTTTCTGCATAGTTCTCTTTTCACTGAATACGGCTTCAATTTTCATCTCACTTACAATTTTTTAGCTATGGTCAAGGCCTCATCCAATTCTTCGATAGCGACATCAATATGCATGTCTCAGTCTGAAGAATTTTACTGATAGTATTGATAGCAAGCAACAAATCATACGAAATAACCATGCCGAACAAGAATTCAAAATTCTCCATTTCATATGTTTGCATTACTTCAGACGAACCAAATAAGGAAAATAACTAAAGAAAACAGACTCAAAATCTTAATCATTGATTAATTGAAAAGTATTTGAATTTGCAAAGAATAAGTAATTGCCCAACGAAATTGCTGTGTTAGACTCAAAAATCCTCCTTGGCTTTTGCCAATTCTCAAATCTGCCAGAAATTCAAAAAAAATCAATAAAAAACAACGAACATATGAAGAACAAGAAATTTAGACTTTGATGATGATTGCAGGTGATCAAATTGAAGTGGGAGAAATTGAAACTTTGATGATGAATTACTTGTTAGATTTGAGATGAGAGAATTTGGGATTCTGGAATCTAGACAAGTGGAGATGGGGAAGAACAATATATCGATCTAATATATCTCCAGGTTTTTTTTAAGTGTTTTTAAAACACATGCACACACAAATATATATATATATATATACAGTCCGGCTACACTAAGGACGTCCTTAGTTTTTCTTAGGTACGGATTTCCGGTTTTCACCCACTTTCCGATCAAATTTTCACATCTTAACCGTTCAGTTTTTAGGTCCTAATGTATAGATCACCTCTGCAAAATTTCAGCCAAATTGGTGATCATTAAGGCATCCAAAACTGCAAATTACAACAATGTAAACGAACGGTTCCGGTTCTACAGATTCGGTTCGTTCGTGTAAATTGCAGTTTTGGACGCCTTAACGATCACCAAATTGGCTGAAATTTTGCAGAGGTGATCCATACATTAGGACCTAAAAACTGAACGGTTAAGATGTGAAAATGTGATCGGAAAGTGGGTGAAAACAGTAAATCTGTTCCATAAGAAAAACTAAGGACATCCTTACCTGAGAAAAATCCTATATATATATATATAAAACTTGATTTGGATTTTGGGGCCGGTGAAAGTTGGAGGCCATAGGCACAGGCTTGCTGGGCCTATATCCAATGTCGGCCCTGCCAAAAACAAAAATCACCATAGTGCCAATAGGTAGGACTTTTTTTAAGAAAAGAAAATTGCATTAATTACGCAATTGAGATGTTTACATCAGCTTAAGTAAATCGGACAGGCATTGTGGCCTATTCTCAATCCAAACTTGAAATGTAGGATACAATAAGCGCATTCCTAACTAAAATATGGACTGTCTGATTACATTTTCTAGGAATATAAATACAAATAACTAATTGGAAGAAGTGAAAAAGTGTCCTCACTTCCTCTAAAAAGACTTTCAATTGATCAATCTGGAGTGTCACGTTGATTTCATGGATCACCACCTGTGCATCCATTTCTATTAATATGAGCTGAGCTAAATCTAGCATAATGAATAGTTTGTAAGCCTAAAGCTGCTTCATAAAGCTCTGTAGCCTTGACACTAAACAAACCCGTCAAACCTTTAGAAATTGCAGTAAGGAGTTCTCCATGTTCATTATGTAAAACAGCTCCCAAACCTCTCAGACCTATAGTAGTATCTACTGCTCCATCTACATTTAATTTCAAGAAAGGGAAATAAGGATTCTTCCATTGCTGTGGTTGATTTATAGTAGAGGAGGATTGGGTTGGAATTCATCACCAACTGATTGTAGATCTAGGAAGAAGGTTTGGATTTGTGAAAATAAAAACTGATGATTGATAAACTTACGTTGGACTAGCTCCTCATTCCTGGTCTGCCATATTTGTCGACAAATCAACACCACCAAACCAATCCCAACTTTGTATGTGAAAGAATTGAAGAACCAAAATGGAAAAGATATGCAGAAGTTATAGTATTTCAGCACCTAACAACCTTTTTTCAAGGAGTAAGCACCCAAACCTGCTTGGCTTTTGTACAAGTCTATAAAGCATGAAGAGTAGTCTTTGAATACAGTTCACAACGTGGACATAATGGGGAGGAAAGAAGATGTCTCCAAAATAAAATAAAATTGCAAGGAAGAATACCCAAAAAAAAAAAAATCCTTGCCGCACCTGGAACTTGCAGACACCATACCAACATCTAAATTGGGCCAACCTGAGAAACTGAGTTGCTTTCTTCACCAAGGCTCTAGCTTTAATTTTCTTGACCCACATGATAGCCACTTCGTACTATATACATACCTCTTGAAGTGTAATATCAGCATAAATGATCAGGAACTGGGTATAAAGGTAAAGGAATTGAAAAGATAACATTAGTTTCAATGTTCCAACAGGAGTTAATAATCAACTGATAATTCCATAAGTCGTCAATTGTAATAAGGTCAGACACCAAGGCAATGAAAGATAAGCATGGTGGAGACATCACTTTGAAAGAGTATAAGATTGGAATCCAAGCATCACTGCATCAGTATAAACAGATATTGTCCTTCCATCACCAATCCTCCATCTAAGCCCTGACACCAGTAGTTCTCTTCCCAAAGCAAAGATCACCATAGAAAAGAAGGAGAGCAACCAACTGGCGCTTCCAAGAAAGATGAGTGTGGGTAGTACCGACCTTTAAACACTTGAGAAACCAGCAGATTTGGTAGAGAAAGCAACCTCCAATATTGCTTAGCTAACAAGGCTTGATTAAAGTGCACAAAGTCCCTGAGACCCAAACCATCTTTTAATTTGCTTTGACATAATTGAGTCCATTGAAGCTAATGAATACCCCTCTTCTCTTTCATTCAACCCCACCAGAACTGAGTAGATAGATCTGCCAATTTTATTAGAATAGGATAAAGTGACATACAAAATATAGTTATAGAATAGGATGGAATGGCCTGAACCACTGATTTTATTAGAATTTCCTTCCCTGCCTGAGAAGCATTTTCTTCTTCTAGCCTATGATTTTATGCCAAATTCTCTCTGTTTGAACAATGTCCGTTTTCTTCTACCAACCAAAGTGCAACCACCTGGTTATTGAAAAAAAAAAAAAAAAAAAGGTTTCGTTGGGCTTGCCTTATACATGAAGCCATTACTCTCACAATTGGGCCACTGGGTGGAAAAAGATTAATTGGGTCATTAATAATATAGATATTTGGGCTTAAAAAAAAGACTTGATATCACAGTACATTATATTTTTGTTTTTCTTGAGACTTGGTTCTCTCTTCTTGGGCCGGCCTTATACTTGAGGTTCTTGCTGTTCCACAACTGCCTTGCTGTTTTAAGTTTTAACGAGTGCAACACGAGGCTCAGCCGCTCAGCATCTTCCGTACCAGAAAAAAGAGCAGGAACGTTACCCAGCAGATAGACTGGCCAATAATAATGAAAAATTCTTGACTGCCATCTGTTCCTTTTATAGGCCAAGTTAGCTTTCACTCATTAACCACTAGACTCAACTCTGTCAGCATAACCTTAACAAGTAAGAACAAGTGGTGACTACTACAAGAAGAAACCTAATCGGATGCATCAAATGCAGAAAAAGAAGCCTGAAAATTTACACTGCCATCATATGCTTAAGAAGACAAACATTCAATAGCCAAGTTCCATTCCTCTAAGTAACACCAGAGCTTATAATAGGGAAATGCATCATAAGAATAAAGAATCTACAAATCAATAAGCACGGGTGTTAACTGTCACTAGACATAAGCATAACCTTTTGACCAAAAAAGAAGAAGACATAAGCATAACCCAACATGGACTGCAGGATACATATGTCAAAATATAGCACCAAACATTCATAATACTCATTGATTCAGAACAAGTACAAACCACCAACCCTTTATATAAATGATATTTACCAATAGAAGATTTATGTTGTATTCCAAGGTAGGCGTGAAATATATCTCTTAACAGATGCATTGATATAGAAGAAAAATAAATAATGGACTTATGATAATTGATCTGTTGTCCAAAGCCTCAGAGAAATTAGTTAAGTTTTTAAAATGTTCTTAGCAGCTGATGAGTAGCTTTGGCAAAAATTAAACAATCATCAGTGAACATAAGATTAGGATTACTTTGAAACCATGTGGTGAAGTTAAAAGACCTATATTAGTTTTAGGTTTAACAGAAAGATTATTAAAAATTCTAATAAGAGGTTCCATAGCAAGAATAAATAGATAAGGAGAAAGAGGAACACCATGTCTAATGCCTCTGAAAGGATGAAAACAGCCCTGAGGAGAACCATTAAGAACAATAGAGAAAGAAACAGAAGATAAACAAGAGCGAATTAAGTTAATCCAAAGATTGTCAAAACCAAAAGCCTTAAGACAAGCTAACAAATAATCCCAACTTAGAAAATCATATGCTCTTTCAAGATCTAATTTAATTGCCATACAACAAAGTTGTCCTTTCTTTTTATCAAACGCAGAAAACATCTCATAAGCTGTAAGAATATTATCATAAATCGACTTACTTGGAGCGAAGGCTCCTTGATTATTAGATATTCATTTGGACTGAAGAGGGAAGAGGTCTTAATCTTGCCACCATGATTTTAGTAATTACCTTATAAGCTACATTACAAAGACTGATTAGCCTATAATTGTTTACAGTTTTCGGATTTCTGTCTTTGGAATTAGAACAATATAGTGTGATTAATTAATTATGATTGAAAGAAATCTGAGACTACTCTATATAAAGGATCTCTAACCTGATTCCACAAAACGTATGATAGAAGAGAGCATGAATTCCATTTGGTCCAGGGGCCTTTAAATAAGGACCAATTCCATGAACTGTTTGAAAAGTTCTTTTAAGGCCTGGTTGTCCTCAGTATGCAAGGATCAATGCAAGAGATAAATTAGATAAATTACTCAGACAAAGCTTCCTTATTTTGGTGAAGTAGACTGAGTAAGCCTATGCGTAAAGATCTAATAAGAATGTTAGCAATTTGATGCTGGTCATTAGTCCAAATATATACCATGTTCATCTTTTAGTTTAAGAATCTGATTCTTCTTCCTTGTAATATTGCGAGGTCTGGTAGAAACTAGTATTTTTATCTCCTAAACAAAGCCCAATTGGTCTTGGCACGTTGAGCCCAGAACGTTCTTCTTCTTGAAATAAATCTTCTAGCTGAGACATTAGAGTAAATTGGAGATGCAAATCATGATCAGAAACAGATTGTAAATGTTGAATTTGATTATGAAGATCTTTCATATGTTGAAATAAATTACCAAAAACAGTGAAATTCCAATTACGAGCAAGAGCTTGAAAAGCATTCACTTTCGCCTTAAAGCTTTCTATTGCATTACCAGAAGCATTCACTTTCGCCTTAAAGCTTTCTATTGCATTACCAGAAGTAGGAGTAAGCCAAGCAGAATTGGCATTTTTAGTAAAATCAGGATGCTTAAGCCATATAACTTTCACATGGGGTAAAAGATTTAAAGCAACACTATTAGCGACAACTCTGTCTAATCTTTCACAAATTTGATTATCATTATGCTGCTTATTAGACCAAGTGAAAAGATTACCTGTAAATGGTAAAGAAATGAGACCTAACCGATTAAGAAAGTTTCGAAATTGAAGCATGTAACGAGTATACTTTTTAACTCCTCCAGTTTTTCTTGTAAGCTTATAATACAATTGAAATCTCCCATAATAAACCAAGGACCTAAAGAAGAAGTTTGCAGTTGTGATATATATATTTCATTCCATAACGCTTCTTGTTTAGTTTTTGTGGGTACATATATAAGAAAGTGATTAAGCAAGAATATCAGAGCCATAATGCGCAAGTCTGCAATGAATGAACCTAGAATGAGAAGTGAAAACTGAAAGATTATATAAAGTACTATTCCAAAATAATAACAGTCCACCACACTGATCATTAGCCGGAATGCAATGATAGTGAGCAAAAGGAAATTTACTGACATAGACTTAACAACTTGCTCATCCAGCTTAGTATCTAATAAACATAGTACATCAAAATTTAATAGACTTCATAAGAAAGTAACTGTGTGTCAAATACTAATTTTGGCTTATATATATGAGATAAAATAATTTTACCACCAACTGAACTTTGTACTTAAAACCAGTTGTGTGCCCTCAAATTTCTAATTTGATTGCATATACCCTTGTACTCTCCAATTTGATCAATTATGGTCAATCCTTCTCTAATCCGTGAATTTATTCATATATTGTATGTTGTCAACTCAAACTAGTTTTTAGCTTTTAATCATGCAAAGAAACACACAATTTACATGATCAAGGCTAAAAATTGACCCTAAGTGGGCATGCATTGTCACTAATGTATGAAGAAATTGGAGAATTAGTTTTTAATGATTATAATTGATCATATTAGATAATATAAGGGCATATGTGATTAAATTAAAAGTTCAGAGGCACAGACGATTTTAGGCATAAAGTTCAAGACAATAAAATGAATATATATATATATATACAGATCCTATCTAGAGCGAGGCCTCGCTCTGAAAATTCAGAGCGGGGTTAGGGTTTAGAGTCACTTTTCGGTCGCATATCCACATCTCAACCGTTCAGTTTTTAGGTGCTAATGTATAGATCATCGCTCTCTGCAAAATTTCAGTCAAATTGATAGTCATTAAGACATTGATAACTGCCTTAAAACTAGTATGGTTTAGGTTGGACAGATTCAGTTCGTCTATTGGTTTAAGCGAGTTAGATACCTTTAACGACTATCAATTTGGCTGAAATTTTGCAGAGATGATCTCTACATTAGTACATAAAAACTAAACGGTTGAGATATGGATATGCAACAGAAAAGTGACCCTAAACCCTAACCTCACTCTAAAATTTAGAGCGAGGCCTCGCTCTAGATAGGATCTGTATATATATATATATATATATATATTCAACTAGTGTACATGGCTAAGACAGTAGGGGGGTTTATGGAAAAAACCCTAAGGCTTAATGTGCAGCTCTCCAAGCCAAACCCTAACCAGCAACTGCTGTATTCCGATCCCATATCCTTCCCGCTCAATCATCATGTCTATCATCGACGATGTCACTGAAAATTTTGCAACGTCCCTGGCCCTCGCCGGAAACGATGTTGACGATTTCTCTCATATGGCTGGGGCCAGCGTGAGTCGAGGTTCTCAGGCCTATCTGCTTGCCAGGCCTCTGACGGCGAAACCTTTTGGTGGAGTCGATCTCTAGGCATCTCTCTGCATTTGGGTGCTAGAAACAAGGATTCAAGTTTCAGAACCTATCCCAGAACCGCTTTGTGCTTGCTTTCGATCTCAAGAAAGACAAGAACAAGGTTCTCAAGGGGGGACCCTGGTATTTTAACAGAGTTCCAATCATACTGCAAGACTATGATGGGATCTCGTCGCTGCAATCGATCAATCTGAACACTGTATTTTTGGGTGAAGATCACCAACATCCCACTTGAGTTTGAGGTCAAGGAAACCATCGTCAATGTCGCTTCGATTGCAAGCAGATTCTAGAGTTGATCGTAAGTTGTTTGAGTAATAGGTACGATTCGTGTTCATGTAGCCCATGATAGCACAAAACCCTTCTTTCTCAAGAAACTATCAAGCTAGCTCCGGGGGTGGAGGAAATTACCTTCTTCTATGAAAACCTAATTGACAGATGTTGAAAATGTAATCGTATCTTTTTTTCCATGAAGCCGGCACCTGCTTGATAGCTACTCCTCCCAAGACTAAACCGGTTGCAGCTTCTCCCAAACACCTGAATCTGGTGAGCTCTTTCCCTGGCTTTAAGGAGCAACTGTTCACAAATGGCCTCTTTAAATTTCAAGGTACTCAAATGCAGGTTCTCCCAGTAGCAAGAAACTTGTTTGGTAACTCGGACAGTTTGAAAGGTCGTAAACCTATTGTCATCAAGCAATCACATCTACGTCCGGGTATGCAAAGTAGGAAGAGCATGAGGACCAAGCTCTGGCTTTAGTCCCCATAGAGAAAGGAAAGCAAAATGAAAAGAGAGGCAAACCTTCATCTCCTTTCACTTCTCCAAAGAAACTCAAGTTCTTTCTTGAGAATATGCAGGGTAAAAATGCAAGTGAGAATGAAGCAAAGAAGATTAAAATGCCTGAGTTCCCATCAAAATTTACTACGAAGTCCTTAGGCCTCATTAAAACCCCGGGAGGAATGTTGGTTCCTAAAGAAGTGATGATGCCAATTGCAGCGATGCCACTAAAGATGCAAAGAAGGAACAACACAGTAAGAAGAAGAGGGGCAGACCTCTTGGGGCCCAAAAACAAAACCCATCAAAAGCATCAACAGCAAAGAAGGTTAAAGCAGACGAGGTACTGAGTGTATTGTACTCGAAGAAATCTCCTAGCCCTAGCACCAAGGCAAAGAGAAAGTTTAGTTTTTTATTTGAACTATGCCTATGTTCTATGTCCTAGTGTAATCATAGATAATAGGCTTGCTTTAATAAGTGAGCCGGATGTCAAATGAATGGTCTAGTTCTATGTACCATGTGTTACCTCCACACCTCTTGCCTATATCTCTGAATGGTAGTGGAGGGTATGTAATGGTTATTCTGACTTGAGTTTAGTAATGTATCATTGATGGATTGATTCAAAAAAAAAAAAAAAGACAGTAGGGGTGGAATCAGGATTTGAAATTTAGACAGTCAAGATATAGAGAATAATATTGTTAAATTTAGTAACTCCGACACACCTTATTTATTAATCATGACTTTTTCGCCCAAAAAAATGAAAAAGAAAAAGGTTTGATCAAAATCTGGCCAGCATTTTTCCTTGATTAATTCTCCACATTTTGATTCCAAATTTTTTTGGTGCGGTTGTTGGAGTAAAGTCTACATTCCTCATACCTAACGCGCAAAGAACATGACTTTGGTACACAAACCTAAAAGTATCTTAAAATATTGACAAAACAAAAAAAATCTGACTATAGTTCTGTAATAAATTAAGGTTCATTCCCGCGAATGAAATTTTGATTTCTATTTGTATATGATCCAATGTTTCACAAAGGCTGTGCTGTTTACGTGGTTCCCTTCAATATAATTTTCTTTGCCAAACCTTCCAAAATTCCAAAAGAAGCATGCATTTGTAACTCTCTCTAATTCTCTAGTATTGGGATGTAGATCGTCCTGTTAGAAATTATGACATGAATTATGAAATCTAATGTGAATGTTTGCATACCAAAAATATGCTCTTCGTGTATGTTCATAAAAATTATATATATATGATATATACACGTATGTATAAGAAAGTTGTGAGACTAATCTGGTTAATTAATTGTTTCTCAAACTTCTCAAATAGACTGATACTTCTTCTGGGCATTGTTTAGGAATGGAGTTTATGATGTTTGATGATCAACATATGATTAATCAATGAGGACTTGAAATAAAAACTACGCGCTACCTCTAATGAGACCATTGAGCCTAGCAAACTCTGACCAAATGACATTGACTTGGGAATTGGTCGAATATGATCTCGCAACGACCTGTTCATGATTAGGAAAAGCTAGTTATATATATATATACAGTTCGTCGGGGCGGGAAGTCCGTATCGAAATTTTGGTACGGATTTCCTGTTTTCGATCACTTTCTGACCACATTTTTACATCTTAACCGTTCAGTTTTTAGGTCCTAGTGTATAGATCACCTCTAGAAAATTTCAGCCAATTTGGTGATCGTTAAGGCATCCAAAACTGCAATTTACCATTATAAATACGAACGGTTCCAGTTAGATAGATTCGGTCCGTTCGTGTAAATTGCAGTTTTGGATGGCAGTTTTGGATGCCTTAACGATCACCAAATTGGCTAAAATTTTGGAGGGGTGATCTATACACTAGGATCTAAAAACTGAACGGTTAAGATGTAAAAATGTGGCAGGAAAGTGGTTGAAAACAGGAAATCTGTACCGAAATTTGGTACGGACGTCCGCACCTGAGAAAATTTCTATATATATATATATATATAGAGTTCCCTTAATTGAGCATGTACAACATACATATGATCATAATGATACGTACCAAAATGGTTCGTATCACAAGTCCTTCTGCAGTGTTTACATGATTCCCTTGATTCTATTATTACTGTTGGTCTCCTCAGAGATAGTCTCAGCTGGTAGAGTTCCTGTAATCCCAGTCCAGAGTAAGTCTCTCGATCTTTCCTCCCTTTCTTTCCTCTCTGTAAGTCTGTATATATAAGAAGCTTTGTTTTGAATGAGGGTTTGTTGGTTCATTGATCAAGTTAAATCATATGAGTGAGAATATAAAATCCATCTTACATATGTATATATACGTACATGTCCATGGCCTGCATGGCTGTATCATTTTTCTCAGCAACTACTAAAGTTACAATAGCTTATTTGTCATTGCAGAAGTGAAGAGCATGCGGCATAAGAATAACTTGGAGATTGATGAGGTTGAAAATCAATTAACAGGTCGCTTACTACTACAAACACCGCCAGCCCCCCGCAACCGGAGAGCTGTAATAAGACCACCAACGCCTCCCGGAGGACAAGGTTGAAATTTAGTTTGGTCATGTGAAATTTACTGCATCGAAGATGTTGGCTAGTTGTTTTCTAGGGTATCGGCATCCATTCTTGAGATCGAGCGCCTGGTCATACTGTTTCTGTATGTGTCAACTTGTATTACTGCCAAATTCTCACCATTAATAAAGAATTTAATTTGTTCATAATGATGTTTGTGTAAAGATAAAATTTTTTTTTTTTTTTTTGAATGAGAAATACCATCTTTATAAGTTTGCAATATTAAGGTTAATTTATTGTAGAAATTTTTTGTCAATCTGAGAAGCTGTAGCTTCCACGGTTACACCCAAATATATCCCAAATATCGTCCACAGTATATATACATTTATAATCACCAAACTATCTTGGATCAACCTCTCGACGAATATATGGTATGAACTGAAAGAACTTCTAGTGGGCCAAGATTAGAATGAATAATGCAGATAAACTATATTTTTGGGTATCACTTACATGTATCCTACCTATGTGACAGCTGATGTGGCATAGTCACGTTATTTAATGAAATTACGTGATAGATTAAATTTTCTATTATATCAGTTATCACATAAGATGAGATATAAGTAGTACCTAAAAATATGGTTCAATCACTTTCCAAGAAAAGCTAGTTAGTATTTTTTCTTATAAAGTTCTCAAAAACGACAAATCACCCGGACTCTAGCTTTTATTCTACAAGTTACATAGTATATTTTTTTCATTTTTTATATTTTTTTTAACAAGATAAGAAGTTTAAGTGGTGTGGAATTTACTGCAGGGAGATCTAGCTAGCTAACTCATGTTTAACACGCAAAGAACTTGACTTTTGACATATACAAGATTAATTTCTCGGTTCATATCAACTAACTAATTAATAAAGAAACCAAAAGGTCTTATCTTATAATACAGAAAAGACTAATTCTAGTTCTATATAAAGTTCTAGTCCTGCGGGTTAAGTGCGTTTTCCATCTGAATATGAGCAAAATGGTTCACAAGGGCTGCAATGCTTACATGGTTCCCTTCATTCTATTGCTATTGTTTTCAAAATTTGTAAAATTACAATTTACATGAACAGACTGAATCTGTCGAATTAGAACCGTTCGTGTTTATAATGGTAAATTGTAGTTCTGGATGCCTTAACGATCATCAAATTGATTGAAAATTTGCAGAAGTGATCTATACATTAAGACCTAAAAACTGAACGGTTAAAATGTGAAAATGTAATCGAAAAGTGAGCCAAATATGGAAATCCGTTCCTTAGCTAAGGAACGGATGTCCACGGACTCTGTGTGTGTATGTGACAATGTATAGAAAAAAGCACAGGAACATTACTCAGCAGACAGACTGGCCAATAATAAGGGATATCTTCACAAATGGTGTATGAACTTTAGGCCATTCTACATTTTTGTGTACCAACTTTCAAAACTATCAGAATGGTGTATCAAGTTTGCTCAAATCTTTCATTTTGGTGTACGCCGTTAAATTTTCCGTTATCTTTGAAAAAAAAAAAAAAATTCCGTTATATTTCCTTTAGCTTTGTCAGTTTTTTTTTTTTTTTTTTTGTAAAGATAACGGAAAATTTAACGGCGTACACCAAAATGAAAGATTGGAGCAAACTTGATACACCATTCTGATAGTTTTGAAAGTTGGTACACCAAAATGTAGAATGACTTAAAGTTCATACACCATTTGTGATATTTTCCCCCAATAATAATGAATGCCATTTGTTACTTTCGTAGCCCAAGTTAGCGTTGACTTAGTAACCACTAGCCTCTGTATTCTGTCAGCATAAGTGTAAGAACAAATGGTGACTACTACATGAAGAAACCTAATCGGATGCATCAAATGCAGAAAAAGAAGCCTGAAAATTTACACAGATATCATATGCTTAAGAAGACAAAAATTCAAGAGCCAAATTCCATTCCTCGGACTTATAGTAAGGAAATGCTTCATAAGAATAAAGAAAGCTACAAATCAATAAGCGCGGGTGTTACTGTCGCTAGACATAAGCACAACCCAACATGGATCTGCAAGATACATACGTCAAAATATAGCACCAAAGCTTCATAATACTCATTGATTCAGACCAAGTACAAACCACCGACCCTTTATATACATGTTATCATTAATTTCAGACAAGGTAAAAAAAACTTGCATTTCCAGTTCCAAAGGCACAATCTGACATACTTCAGCTATCGCAAATGTTTACATTCCTTTCCTTCCAATGAGCATTTTGGGAGGAGATAGAGATCTTAGTTCAGGTGCGGAACTAGGAAAAAGAGTGTTCAGCTTATGCATGAGGATGTCAGACCTAGATGGAATCTCATTCAGAAGAAACTGTTGAACAATGGGTTTTTTAAACCACTCCATGACAGCATCTCCTGGAGCCCTCAGCACTACTTTACTAACCTCAAATGGAGATTCCACAGAGCTCAAAATTTGTGCAATCACAATCTTCAAAGTTGGTCCAGTGACCAACTTAATACGTCTTGGGACAACACCATAATACAACATTCGTTTCCGGAACCTATGGAGAGTATGCACAACCGATATAAGAGCAGCTCCAACTGATAAGTTTCTGACATCAAGGGACCAGGCTATTTGCTGATCAAAAACTATTGCCTTTGGGAAAAGCTTGTTCTCATAGGCGACTTTCCAAACACATCGAGCTCGGTTTATCTGCCCCATAAGAACAAGGTAATTGAGGAGAACATTAACAAAGTACCTAGCAGGCCCCTCTTCCAACTCATAGTCAATACCTTGGAAAAATTCCCTCACAAAAGATAACACTGGTTGTTCCCTCTGTTCTGGGCCTGTGAAGAGTCCGCACATAAAAGCATGTGCCTTATGTCTTGTAGTACCAAGTATTGACATCAAATGCCTCTCATTCTCTTCTTCCTGGCATCTTACAAGATGTGCTAGAATGGATGTGTACAGTACCAGATCGACTTTTGCAGCTGAGTTCACATAAGTTTCAAGGAGAGGCTTTGCTGACTCATACAAGCCACTCTTCATACATGACTCAAACAGCTGTCTAATTATAAAATTATTTGTTCGAATCCCTGATGAACCCATGAAACGTAGCCACCGCAGAGCAACATCAACAGAACCATCCTTGATATACACCATCAGTACATCACTAGCACTCACATCAACAGAATATCCCATGCTCTTCATCTCAAGCAAAATTTTGGCAGCCACATCCACAAGCTTCTTATTAGCTAAGAGCATCAGAAGGCCAGTGTAAGTACTCATACCTGGTCTTAAACCTGCATTGGTCATCGAATTATACAGCTTCATGGCAGGATCTACTTGTCCAGAGGCAGCGTGCATTTCTAATAGACATGAATATGTAGATGGAGTGGGTAGAAATCCAACCTTCTCCATATCCGTAAAGGTAGACATTGCAATATCAAGTTTTCCGGATTTTGCATGGGACTCAACAATCATTGTGTATAAGCCAAAGTTAGGCCTAAAGCCTGCTTTCTTCATCTCATCCCAAAGTCTAAGGGCAGCATCCAATTTCCCAGCCTTCACATTTGACTCAATCATGGATACATACATAGGAGCAGATGGCCTGAAACCATAACCCTGCATTTCCATGTATACCTTCATTGCCATGTCCAACCTCCCAGCTTTTCCCATTGAATCAACAAGCGATGCAAAGACATTAAAGCTGGGTTTAACATTCTTTTCTTTCATTTCTTGGAAGAGCTTAAATGCTGCATCAAGGCGGCCCGACTTTGCCAAGTTTGGTACCATCAACTCATACGTTGATCCATCCAACGAACAATTTGCAGCTTGCATGCTTTCATATATCTCAAATGCCTTATAAGGTAAACCCTTATTTAAAAACAAGCATGAGTGAATTGTATGTCTGAGTATCAACTTTACATCCTGAATCTTGAATCTTCTTAAAACAACAAAATGACACCTCCATTTTATCCGCTTTAGCCAAAAACTGAATGACACGATTATATGCAGTAGCTGATAAAACCCCATTATTACTCGAATCCTGCACCATTTCATCAAATAATGATTGAATCCCATCAAAGTCCCTACTTTCATTCAGGCCATCAAACAATAAGACATAACACTCATCACTTGGCAAATACCAAGGTTGCCGCTTAGCCCATCGAAACAAACTCAAAGACCCTTCACTATCATTAATCACCTTCAATGCTTGAGTGATGTGAGTCATGTTTGGCACAAATTGGAGTTTGTCCAATTGGGTCTCCAACTCAGGCCCCCATTTCCACCTCTTCACAACCTCAACAATCTTAGCAATCGCAGAGGCGTTCAGAAGCGGCTTTTTCAAACCTCCCACCATCACATGGTCATCGAGCCCCGGCTCGACAGACCTTATACCTTTCCCAGTGTAAATAACACTTCCTGATTCATCCAAATACTCAATTTCCTCAGTCCACTCATCACTGCTCTTCCCAGAAGAGTAATTTCTAACAAAAGCACACCCAACAGATAATGGAGTTTCAGAAAGATTTAATCTTGAAAACCTAGAGCTGTCAATGAAATTGGGTTTTAATGGTACGGAACATTTAGGAGAAATTAAGTTGGAACCCACTATAGAGCTCCAAAATCTGGAACTTCCTACATAACTATTGAGTTCTCTGGTGCAGAGATTAGGGTATGAATTGAAATTGTGAAATAAAGGGTTTAAGGCAGGGTTTTTGTAGAGTCTGCCAAAATTTCTAGGACACAACTTTCTCCTATAAATCATTGAGTTCTAGGTAGAAAGAGAGAGACTTGAATTATGGACCGCAAGGGTTTAAAAGCTCGAATGCGTTACCTGATTGAGAAAAGATGCCGCCTTTTCAGAGAAAAAGCTTAAACCCTAAGTGCTCATGAACCAGCAACTGGGAGCGACTATGAGCAGGCAGCGTTCCGGTACTGTGGCTCAAAGAGCTGGAAGACTTGGTTTTTAGGAGGAAAATACTTCTTTGTAAAAATGAAAATTAAAATATATATTTTTTTTATTTTATTTATTTTATTAAAAAAATTTATACTTTTTTCCTTTTAGTCACATTACTTTACATCTTCCTATTTGCCACTTTCACTTTCTTTCTACACCCACACTAAGGGGGGTGTATTGTATATGGAATTAGTGGAACTTTTAAAGAAATCTATGGAATTTAAAAGTCTGGGTGTATTCAATATAGACTTTTAATAGTCCATAAAAGTCTTGAGGTATTCAATTAGGATTTTTAAAGACTTCATGAATTCCACCGAAATCTAAGGGGTATTCAATTAGGATTTTTAAAAATGAATAAAAGTACAGAGGTATTCAAAATATCATTCATACTTATGGAATTAGAAAATCATGGATAATCATGGACTTGTAGTGTTAACTATACACCAAACTCCAATAATTTCCAGCCTCCAGACCAAAGATTTCAAAAAGTCTATCAAAGTTTCCTCAACAAAAAAAAAAAAGTTTATCAAAGTTCTTCTCTCTACGCACGAAGAAGTTTGTCCTTCATCATCCCTCTCTTAATTTTTTGTCTTTTCTCTAATCTTTTATGATATCAACCTTTTTTGATACCCAACATGTTCATTGTAGTTATTGAATGTGATTTTTTTTTTTCAATTGTGATATTTCGAATCCTAATAGCAATAAAATGATTTATGAAACCCTAAAACTCAAATATTGTGATCTAACCCTAAGACCTTGAACCATACTAAATTTTATTTTATTAATTAATTATTCTAATTAATTTAATTTATATTATGGTTCAAAAAAAGGTTGAACAATTGAATTTAATTGATTGATTATAGATCAAGACATTGATGAATATTTCTCCAATATATGTTAATCGGCGAAAACAAAATTGATGAGAATAATTAACCATAAACATCAAGTGATCTATATTGTATATTTATGTTGTTGGGAGATTAGGAATGAGAACAAACTCGCTAGACAGACTAACAATCATTTATTTGAGTCAATTTCTATTAGAAGATACTGTAGCATTGAAGAGACAACAAGTTATTATTTTGTTTTGTGTTTGGGCTGCATTTGTTTTATTTTTTATTTTTGTTTTTGTTTTTTTTGTTTTTTTTTAATTTATTTTATTTTGTACATCCTAGGAAATCTGTAGAAGTCATTCATAATAAAGTATATAGATTTTCATGAATCAATAAAAGTCTGTTGCCAAAATCAATGGTTTTAAGAAATCATAACAGTCTATCAACTTTTTAAAGAGTCTGGACTTTTCAAAAAGTCTGTCATTTAAAAAAAGTCTGCACAAATCCAAATACAATACACCCCCCTAACTCTCTCCGGCGATGCCACCTGTCTCCGTCACCACACACCTTGTGCTAACAACCCAGCTGCTTTTGACAATTAGTGAAAACTCACTGCGTCATTGAATCATTTTCAAATGTTATTGAAATTTGTGCATGAATTAGTCGTTTTTTTTTTTAATGTTAGATTTAATAACCACTTATTCAATTGTTGTGTAAGTGTAAATTTTCTAAAATTATCCACGTTTCTAGTGTTTACTATTTGGTCTTCCGAACATCTATCTCTTAGACTCCCAATATTCAACCCGACCAAAGCCAAAAGAATGTATTGATACTTGTAGGATTGTTCTCTATTTGGTATATGAAATGCATTTTTCATTCAATTTTAACTTTATTAAAAGTCTTTAAGATTAGCCCGAGTGATGTATAGAGAGGATGGAGAGCAAATAGTTCTTTCATGTCGCAATCACCTTAGTTATATCAACACCTTACACTCAATTACTCGATTCAAAACACTTTGTCTAATTGCACTATTATTCGAAAACCATTGTAGGTGTAGCAAGTTAACACGCATTCTCTCACAATAACTAGTCACATGATTAACACTAAAAATTATACTATTTGACTTGTGAAAGACTATAAATTAGCTATTACTCTTGTTACCCCAAAAAAATTTTGAAACAAAAGTTTAGCAATTTCATTTGGTACGTAATTTTCTCTTTTCATTAAGAATATTAATGAGGCAAAAATTTTCAAACAAAGACAATGTGATCGATAATTGGGTACACAATTAAATCAAGATAAAATTTTGGACGATTTAATAAGATTAAAATAAGAACAACTAGACAAGCAAAAACATGAATACTGTTTTATCGGGCTAGTTACGTAGACAAGTTGTAGGTATTGCGGAGTACCAGCCCATTCTCAAACTCACACGTCCACATTGTGTGAATGCATAAGACATTTGTCTCAAATACTTTTATCCTTTGTGCTAAAGTTGGGCGTTCTATGTTTCATAATCAAGTATGCAAATGTACTTTCAAATGAAAATGTAAATAATTTGAGAAAAGAAAGCAGATGGTTTTTGATATGAATATCGCATATACACTTGGTTTGGTTTTCTCCAGATGTGAAAAACTAGTCCTGAGAGAGCTTTAATTTGAGTAGAAAGCAAGCAACACAAAAGGCCCAGAAAAAAACCACTTTCATTTTTCCCAAGATCAAGCAAGCATATATTCCAGTTTTGCTACATGCAAAAACTAATTAATGAGGCAAAAGATGATATATGCAGGCTGTGATAGAACAATACATCTTCCTATAAAATACAGTTCTCCTAAGAACTTTTAACCCTTTTTTGTATTCCTTCAAACTCACATAACTCAGCAAAGTGATTGAAAGTTGGACTGTGCTAAAGAATCAATCTTTATGGCCAACCCGGTCTACATTGCCCTTTCTTTGGGCAATTCCAGAGGAGTCCAAGGCTGCTTGGTATATAAACTAAAGCTTCTTCTCTATTTTCTTGCTTGAGTTGATTCAATTCTAGTCTTTGAGTTTGTGGGAAGTGGATCAGATCAAAGAGAATTGCTCAAGTGGTTAGCTTGGAGTTTCGGGTTTTTTGTTAGGTCATGGAAACAAGCAGAGAGTGCATGAGAATTTGCGTTCTTCTTCTCTATTTGACTGCAGCAACTATTTCCTTCACTCAATGTGGTAAGCCTCTTTCTCTAATTCAAGGATTTATTGTGGTATATTGTAGTTGACATGCAAGCCTAAATCTTTTGTCAGATGCAAGAAAATCACATAGATTACTAAAGGGTCTTACAAAACCCCCTCCAACCCATCACAGAAGTCTGTTTCTCAGAACTGCAAAGAAGTTGAATTTAGTAAAGCGCATTGAGTATAACCCATTTGGTTCATCAAAGCAACAAAACCAAGAACCCTATGGTTTGAATTCACCACTTTCATTGCCACCTTATGATTCACTAGCTCCACTTTCCTTGCCTGATGCAAATGCTCCTCCATTTTGTACTTACCCACCCAACACTCCACAAACCCCCTCTACAACTACTCCGACACCCACCACATCATCACCCCCAAGCCCACAATCACCTTTTCTTTACGTTCCACCAATTCTTCCCATGCAAAGCCCACCACTAGTCCCAATAGGCACTATCCCAGGCCCACCACAATCACAATCTATCTCCGTACCTGGGCCGCCGGAGTCTATACCGAGTCCGACCATCTACTTCCCAGGCCCACCGCAATCTATCCCGACCCCTAATCCACCCGAAACCGTCCCAAGCCCACCGGATTACGAGCCCAGCCCGCCATATTTTTCTATTCCAAGCCCGCCTTCTTTCGTCCCATCTCCTTCCTATGGGTTCCAACCAAGCCCACCAGTGTTCGAACCCCCTGTTGTGTTCCCTCCACCAACCACTCCACCAAGTCCAAAGAAAGGCCCGACAACGGCCCTTTGGTGCGTGGCCAAGCCGTCGGTGCCCGACCCAATCATCCAAGAAGCCATGAACTACGCTTGCGGGTCTGGAGCAGATTGTGATGCCATTCTGCCCAATGGGTCATGCTTTGAGCCCAACACATTGTATGCCCATGCTTCGTTTGCCTTCAATAGTTACTGGCAAAGGACCAGGGTTGCTGGTAGCACCTGTTCGTTTGGAGGAACAGCCATACTAGTCACAGTTGATCCAAGTAAGTTTCCCAACATCTAAAGACTATACTACATTATCTTGTAGAACACTTTTGATTTTATTCGTATTCATCACATTATCTTTTGTGATGTGTTTCACAGGTTATGATGGGTGCCGGTTTGATTATTATTGATCACAGGAGATTAGACAATCACAAAAGCAGATCTTTCTTTCCCTTTCCCTTTAACTTTCCCATTTCTCAGTATGCAAGGTACAATATTTCGTATATGTAACCAGAATATGAACAGGAATTTTGTAAGTAAAATGTAGATTTAACTCTGGTTGTTCACAAGGTTATAGATTTCAATAATCTTGTGTTATGGTGATTGGAATGTACATGTCTATTCTCTGCATCTGTAATAGAAGAATGAGAAACCTAAGGTAACTCAGTTCCATTTCAGAGTCCAGTCAGTGAGCACTTTCTTTGTTTTTTTACTCCTACCAAGTACCAACCTTTAAAGTTTAAACAAATAAGACTGAAGACTTTGCTACAATGGGAGTACTTTGCTTTGCCAAATCAAATAGAAGATAAGAGGATTTGCTTTTGTTAGTGCTCTATTAATACTATTAACATGTAGTTGCAACACTTTGGACAGGGTAGCGAATTCTATATGGGAATCCCAACTATAGCACTTCGTGGGGAGTTTTGTCAAATTTAACAGGAAAAATGGACATGTCAAATCTACATCAGATTAGATACCTTCATTTCTTATCATTAGGCACTCTATGTAGCAAAAAATCACTCCGTTGAAAATGTTCTAAAAAAAAACTGATCACGCCAACTAGCATAACATTGATTATGTCCAAAATTCACCAAATCATCCGCTACAAAGTTAGTCTCTCTCCAAATATGACACTGAAAGTGCATTGTGGTTACCTTTCGAAGAGAAAACTTTAGTACAAGTTCTCTTTTCTTTGGTTAGAGAAACGACTCAATTGGCTGATAAATTCTATAAAAATAAAATAAATAAATCCAAGTTTTAACCCGTACTTGGATACCATACCATGCACTCGCCCACACCCAAGCACCAATATTTGGACATTTCCCTCCATATTTAGTCAGTCCCCACCAAGCTCACTTTGCCCACGCAAAACCCTGAACCCCTCCTCTTTTCACTCTCTCTAGTCTCTATCTCTTCCTCTTGCGGCGGCGCCACCATGTCCATCATCGAAGACGGCTTCTCCTCCGACCGCCTCTTCAACCAGGGCTACTCCTACACCTACGATGACGTCATCTTCCTCCCTCACTACATCGACTTCCCCACCGACGCCGTCCTCCTCCCCACCAAGCTCTCCCGCCGCCTCCCCCTCTCCATCCCCTGCGTCTCCTCCCCCATGGACACCGTCACCGAGTCCCGCATGGCCGTCTCCATGGCCGCTCTCGGCGGCATCGGCATCCTCCACTCCAACGCCGCCTCCTCCGACCAGGCCGCCATGGTCAGATCCGTCAAGGCCCGCCGCGTCCCCCTCCTCTCCGCCCCCGTCTTCAAGTCCCCCGAGGACCGCATCCACAACGACGACGTTTTCGACCACGGCGCCAATCCCTACGTCCTCGTCACCGAGTCCGGCGCCCCCAGCTCCAAGCTTTTGGGCTACGTGGCGAGCCGCGATTGGGTGAAGCTGGCGGACAAGGAGGTCAAGATTTACGATTACATGGTCAGCTGCAAGGACATGGTTTTGCCCTGGAGCTCCGATTTGGGGAGGATTGAGGAGTTCATGGCGGAGAAAGGCCGTGACGTGGCGGCGACGGTGAGGGGCGACGAGGTTGTGGACGTTGTGGGGAAGGAGGACGTGGAGCGGATCAGAGGGTACCCGAAGTTGGGGGTCGGGTCGGTTGGGCCCGACGGGTCGTGGAGGGTCGGGGCGGCGATAGGGACGAGGGAGTCGGATAAGGAGAGATTGGAGGAGTTGGTGAAGGCTGGGATTGATGTGGTGGTGTTGGATAGCTCACAGGGGAACTCGATTTATCAGATTGAGATGATCAAGTACATTAAGAAAATGTACTCAGATTTGGATGTGGTTGGTGGGAATGTGGTGACTGTGAGTCAGGCGCAGAATTTGATTCAGGCTGGTGTTGATGGGTTGAGGGTTGGGATGGGGTCTGGCTCCATTTGTACCACTCAAGAGGTTTGCGCCGTCGGGAGGGGACAGGTATAAAGTTGCATTCTTTTTGTTCAAGTATTGGTTTTGAGATATGTAGAGTTTGATTAGACTGTTTAGATTATTAGTGGATGAACATTGGACCTAGGACTTGTCGAATTAATGGCATTTTCGCTCATTGGTGCTTGCTTTACTCTCTTGTTATGATATTAATGCCAGCATAGAGCTTAACCAAAGGTTTGAAACCCTGCGGTGTGTAATAAATAGCACTATAATACCATTCTTAACTTGTGAAGAAGTGTGGATCGTGTGATAGCTATGCCTTCTTGTACTGAAGTTTTTTTTTTTATGTTGGCAATATGTTTCAGGCAACTGCGGTTTACAAGGTTGCATCTGTTGCTTCACAAAGTGGCGTGCCTGTCATTGCTGCTGATGGTGGAATTTCCAATTCTGGACACATTGTCAAGGCTTTAACCCTTGGGGCTTCTACTGTCATGATGGGAAGCTTCTTAGCTGGAAGCACTGAGGCCCCTGGGGCTTATGAGAATCAGGTAATGCCTGAGATATGACAGGTTTACTGCTAAAGCAGATATACTGCCTACACCATCTTATATAATTGTTACTTTTACTCTTCTTCCTTCATGGGTATCATTTGAATATTTAATCTTTTATTTCAATTGTGGAATTTTAGAGGGGTGAGTGAGTTTATCCTTTATTAGCTGGTATAGAAACTCTTCTCGAAGATGTATGTTTCTAGATTTGTCACATGTCGTGGTCTTTGTTCTCATGGTTTTTGGACTACTTCAGCTATGGTTATATGGAATACTGCAAAGTACCTCTGTTTTAGTGAACCCTTGGAGTTGATGCACCATTGAATTTATAATTCTACAGTGTCAGGAATGACATCACATGGTTGTACTCTCTGCGATGACTAGAATTTCAATAGTATGAGGGTTTAAAATGCAATCTTGGATCTTTCATATAGATGCATGTTAAAGCTGAACTTATAATGGGGTTATCGTAGGTCCTGGGATATGTTTTCTTATGTTCAGTCATTATCATGTTGAGAGCAGTTGATTTAATCTTCATTATTGTGGCACAGTGTCATTGATGCTAATCAAACTTACAATCCAACATGACAATGCCATTGCATAAAGACTCGCTTTCTACTCTCGTCTTCTTGCATTTGAACATATTAGGTTTTTCCGTCATGTTTGGTAGATGAATAGGAAAACTGACCTTTTAGTCTTATTGAGATACCTCAAGTGGAGAAAATTGCCAATCTTTTTGTCACTCCAAGACCATATTTTATTATAGGATTCATATGGCTTTTCAATTGGTGCTTATTTCAGAATCAGAATGACAGATGAACATACACATAGATTTTTATTTCAAATTCAGAATGACATATGTACTTGTGTATATACTTGGGCTTTCAACAAGCTCAATGCTTTGTGTTATTTCTTAGGCATTTGTTAATTAACCTTCAGCATGCTTAGCTTGTACTGCTGAAAGACGTATTTCTGTAACATTAGTAATTTCATTTTTCTATACCAGAATGGTCGCCGGATAAAAAATACCGAGGCATGGGCTCTCTTGAAGCTGATCAACGGTATCTGGGAGATACAGCGAAGCTGAAGATTGCACAGGGGGTGGTTGGTGCAGTTGCAGACAAAGGTTCTGTTTTAAAGTTTGTACCGTACACAATGCAAGCAGTGAAACAAGGTTTCCAAGATCTCGGCGCTTCTTCTCTGCAGTCTGCTCATGACCTCTTAAGACCAGGGGTTTTAAGGCTAGAGGTATGGCTACCCATATTGCGTATGTTGTTGTTTTGTTATTATCAAGGAATCATTTCTATCATATGCTTGAATCACAAATTATGTTATAGTTGACAATTCTGGCAATTATTAACTGTCCTTTATCTGTTCATCACTTTCAAGTGAAAATCACCAATAAAAGGGGGAAGAAACCTATTAAGGCAGAATACCATGGAGTGTCACAAGTCACATGTATGAGCACTGACGTTTTAAGTTTTAGAACAGAACTAGGTGTTAAATTTCTATCTAGTTTGGATGATTTATGCCATTAAGAGCCATCTTGTCTTTGTCACGTTTGTAGAAGTGTTTGCAATGGGTTATAGAATAGTGTCATTACATTCTAAAATGTATCTCTCTTTATGGCAATAATCCCATTGCTAGTGGCTAGTGCCAGCCAGATTACCAGTTAGAAAAAATTGACAGCCTTTCTTTGTTCGTTAAGTTAACATGTTATAGGTTACTTAATCAAGAACTACCAAATAATAAACAGAGATTAGGGAGTTATGGGTAGGGTCTTTTTAAGTCCAAAGTGGATTCGAGAGGGTCATCTGGATTTGTTTAAAAAACAAAAAAAAACTCAGGTGGGCTTTTACTTCAGAGGTATTACCTTCCATTAAGGCCTCTGAGCTGAAAGATTAGGTGCATGGCTGGGCTGCCACAATGTTAGGTTCCAGTTGGCTTTACATTAGCAATGTAGGTGTATGTCAAAGCAATTTATCATGTCCTTTATGAAACCTGGATGATGAATCATTCCCCTTATTTAATTATTATTATTATTCTTTTCTGGGAGGAATAGTGTGCTGTATCTATATGTTACTTTTTGCACACCCTGGATGGGCAAAGGCGGTTTAGGGTGTTTACATGCTATAGAACACATGATATGATTTCCTACTACGCCACCTATTATATCAAGGAAAATTGCACTCCATGATCGCCTTATTATTGGTGCTGGAATCTGAGGTGTTATGATGGCAATCTCTGAACCCTAAGATGGAAACACAGTCAGTTGATTATAATCTATTGTGCAGGTAAGAACAGGAGCTGCTCAAGTGGAAGGTGGAGTTCATGGGTTGGTTTCTTATGAGAAGAAGTCATTTTGATGGCAATCTCTCTTGAGCCTTCGTTATTGATGCTGGCATGGTATTGATTCTGCAACCAAAAACTTGGCATGAGGAACAAGGATCAAACCTGCCAAACTGGTAGAAGTTTTGCAAGAGTCTTGTTATTGAGGTGCTCTCTGGCTTCTTGTTGGTCATGAGGGCTTCCAGCGGCTTATGTTTCTTTGACTATGCACTAAGTGGGATGTAGAACTAGTTTGATTTTGTCAGTACTGTTTAGGGTCTAGTTTTTGCTTGGATAGAGTTGAACTACTCTTTATTAGAAATTATGAGTTATGTTCGTTACTAATGTATGATTAGTGTCAATAAATATGCGATTCAATAAATTGTGGTTCCAGCGTTCACCACATGGTTCTTTTCTAGATGGAATTGCAACCTATGGATTGATGTATTTGATGACACTCAATTTAAATCCATCATTCTCATTGGATCATATCCATATATTTACTCCTAACTCTGTTTCGGTGCATGGATGTGATCAAATTGGCAGGCACTTTACTTATCTTTGAAGGTTGAAGATGATCCCATTTTTGACCTAGGTAAAGGGTCTTCCGGTCCTTGTTTACTAGTAACTACTGATGAAAATGTGGTGGACAAAATAAGCGACTGGAGCGTTATGAGTTTTCTTGATATATCTATAATCTATGCATCTAGCTAGTTTGAGTCTATCTGCTACCTGATTCCAGACAATGACTTCAATATTTGACCAATTCACTTTGACATTGGGGTCTTGAAGATGACCAATCTCCTAACAAATGTTGAATCAAAGTGAGGACCCTTTCCACATAAAATGATTTAGTTTTTTTAATTTCATAGTAAACCTTGAGTTTGGAGTGGAGAAGGGCTACATCAAGATAAGATCACACATGAAAGTTTCAACAGAGAATTAAATGTTAAGACCTTGACTTTGGCTTTCAGATTCAGCTTTATGTTGTGTTCTTACTTCCCAGGCATTATAAATAAGCTGCAGATGTGGGAGATTAAGGAGAAACTAATAACTACTGAAAAAAATGGTTCATAAGGCCTGTACTATTTACGTGATTCCCTTGATCCTGTTGCTATTCTTCTTCTCATCCAACGTCGTTTCTGCTGGAATTTCTTACATTCCAATAACCAGTTAGTCTCTCTCTCCCTCTCTCCCTTCCTTCCTTTCTCTATATGTTGAGATGATATTATCTGTTTAATGTTATCATGTATCTATTTGTTAATATTGCAGAAGAGAAAAGGAATCACCATGTGAATATGGATATTATTAAAGGAAGGAAAATAGGCGTACCAGTACCTTCTACACCTGGAGATAGCCATGGTAATTGTGAAACTAGCTTCGGTTCTAGAATATTGATCATCTATTTACCTAGCTACTTCAAGTTTTACAAGTTTGTTAACGCATATGCTCACTTTTGATTTACTTTTACTCAGGTAACGTAGGTTGATGATGATGTATCTGACTTCTTGGAGTTGGTACAAGGCACACTTGCTAGCTGGCCAGGCATCCCATAAATCTTAATGCATGATCAGTTTATATTTTTGTTTGCGAGATTTTGTAGGTTGGAATGTAGTTTAATTGTAAATAATATCCATGTTAAGATTTCAGCATGATGATAAGGGAAAAGGTTGATTTGTATTATGATAAGCAGCAATGTTAATTTCGTGAGCAGACGATCAATAAATTAAGGACTTCTCAAGGTAGGGGAGAGCTTTTTATACATGATCTTGGCATTAACTATATGGTTTTCGATGGCGCCCAAATTAGATGTTAGAATGATACTTCCATAAGGCATATGAATCATCATGATGGGTGTGGCCATGTCTCTGAAACTTGATTCAAATTATTCAATTAGTAAATGAGAATGGATGTAGAGGCTGGCCAAATTAATGAGGCTTCGCAACTCAATTGATTAATGTACGTATTCCATTATGCAAGCAAGCTAGGCCCCTAGGCTAATTTTTTTTTTTTTTTTTTTTTTTTGAGATGAAGGCCCCTAGGCTAATTAAGATAGACTAAATGGTTAATTGGTTATAGACCGAACACTATAATAGTTACGGCTTACTCTACATGCTATAAGTAGTGAACCGCTCACTTATATCTGTTGTCCTTGGTATCAATTTGTGGATGAAATTTTTCTTTCTTTCTTTTGCTACTTGTCCATGAATGTGAGTACTTGGGATAACACTATATCATTGCTTGATACGAACCCAAATCAGATGAGCCTCTAGACGTGAACAATAAGCAATCCGGTTGGGTTAGCATCAAGTATGTGTAACTCAATGTTGACAAAGTAAATTAACAACTCAA
Organism: Rosa lucieae; assembly: GCA_024704745.1. Lineage (NCBI taxonomy): Eukaryota > Viridiplantae > Streptophyta > Magnoliopsida > Rosales > Rosaceae > Rosa > Rosa lucieae. The sequence continues at coordinate 35,288 of JANPXK010000052.1, forward strand.
TTTAAGCAGGTCAACCCAAACCTTTAGGGTATGTGCTGACTTTTTTGCACTACTAGAATTTAGACGAAGTCAGATTAGGGATAATATATAAAGCATGAAATGACATAATGACCCTCTAAGACGAATAGCCAGCCTCCCCTAAACCATAATTGCTTGACCGTCGACGTTCAAATATTCAAAATGACTCATTAAATAAGAAAGAAAATTGTATATCGAATACACCAAAAAAATTAAAATATGGAAGTGCATTTTTTTTTTTGGGGATGTAAATATGGTGGTGCATGCTTTAAATCCACTTGATATAGTTCAAATTCAATTGACTCATTTAGGGTAGCTCAGTTCATAAAAGAATGAAGTTTTTTAGCATTTTAGGAAAACGTCGACCAAAACGACTTCACATAAGCTTATTTGCACTCAAAATCTCTTATCTAGATGAGATATATTAAGAAACAAAGGCCTGCTCACCATTATTGGAAATTATTTTATGTACTGACAGTATAAATGACCCAACACTTATAAAATGATCTAAACACTTGATATTTATAATTAATATTTTTATTAATAACTTAAGAGTGTATTTAATATAATCTAACCGTCCATTTATGTCGGTGCAAGGGCACGTCGGTGCACTGAATCCTCCCCCGCTCACTATGCTTGAGGGACATTTTTTAAAGGACTGTAAGAGACAAATAAATTTAATGGCTGAAAATAAATGCATAGTTTTAAATTGTTATGATTTCAGTTATTAAATTTAATACATGTAGTTGATATGCATTTTTCCTCATAGTCTCATAAAATTATCCCTTAAATAAGTAAGACTGTTAAGGAACATAACCAGGTCTACCTGCTACATGAGTCTCTCCCAAATTATTAAGTGTCATTGACTGACCAAATCATACCTGTACTTTTGAGATGGCGGACTTCATAACAAATTTTCTACGCGTATCGTCATATATCTTTCACAAAGACCTTGACTGTTTGAATTTGGCTATCAATAATAAAACTTTGCCAAGAAAACCTTATTAGTATGAAAAACCATGAAACATTAAGGGTTAGCTATTAGGGG
>JANPXK010000053.1:0-36100 GCA_024704745.1 Rosa lucieae
GTAAAATCTTCAAGAAGGACTTGTTGCGTTCATAGCTTGTGTCTTAGTAAGATTTATGAGTTGTTCATTTGTGTAAACAATTAGCAAAATTTGAGTACAAACAGTCTAGTGAGTGAGTCTAGAAAGGTTGCCGCAATCAGTGTAACCTCTGTGTTGTAATCTTGTGATTTGGTTTTGGTCTTTCAAGAGTAAAGGCCACGCAGATGTTTTCCCTTGATAGAGTTTTACTGCGTCAACAAATCATGTGTTCTTTATTGTTTTAGTTGGTTTGGTTGATTGTTCAATACATTCTGTTCAATATTAGCGCTCAAGATTGATCACCCAGTTGCAATCCCTGAGAACGTTTTTGAATGAAAAAATTGGTTGTGAGCCTATTCACCCCCTCTAGGCTCCTTCGTGAAATTCATACAGTTCACACATACCTTGAAATTTCATCTTGGTACGTAACAGTAGACTCTCAATATTTCACCTTCTTCCATAACAACTTTGTTCTTCTGATCCTTTTGGCCTTACATATATTATGCTCTGCAATCACGTTTGACGTTTCATCTTCTTCACAAAGGGGGGAAATCCCTACCATCCCTCTAGTTCAGTGTCTCAAATTCTTTGATGCAGCCCCAAAATTTTGGACATGTCCTTTCAGTTCGTCTCACAGAGAGATCAAAGGTCTACAAAAGAACAAATTAATTAACCACCCCAAATCAGCAAGCCAAAACAGGAGAATGAAAGAAACCACTCGCTTAGTAAATCCTAATAGAACCATATCAAATAAAAAAATTCTTCTGTAACTAATATGTAGAACTTGAGATCAAACGAATAACTATTAAATGACTCAGTCCGCTTTTACAGCCCAACATCAAGAGTATGGGTCATCATGAACAAAACCAAAGGAGTGAATCTAGGGATATATCATGACGTTTTTCTGATCAATCTCTCAGAGTAAATAGAGTGATCAGTGATAGTTGGTGCTAGATGCATATGTATGTTAAGGAATAAAACAATAAAAGTGACTGTGGAAGAGAGTAGGGCTGCACAAGGATTGGGTTGGATCGGTTTTGACTCTAAACCGTCTCTATACTAAAGTGAGCGGTTTAAGCATTTTGGACGACCGGTTATTTAAAAAAAAAAGCTTAACCCGATCCAATCCAATCCAATTAAGGATGGTTTGGTTAAGTCGGTTAGGCGGTTTTAACCTATATTATATTAACATACTATTTATGAAAAAGAAATTCTAGTCAAATTCAATCTAAATAATAAAAATTATATTAAATAAGCATAATCTAAATTTAAAATACAATAATCAAATCCAAAACCAATATTCAAAAATCAAAATCTAGAATAGATTCGATTGACTTATTTGATGGCTTAGCTATAAATACTTGCTTAATATGGTAGTATTAAAGGTTAGAGAATGAGAGATTGAGATATGTGATATGAGAGGATCAAATTAATCGTAGTGATTATATATTAGACTTCTAGGCCTTTGGGCATTGGATTCGATATGGTAATATATTATTTGAGAATAAGGTTATAATTGGATATTTAGAACTTACTTAGAACAATTGGACAAATGAATATATATAAATTTAAAACTTTTTCTTATTATATTTCAAACATACCGGTCGGTTCAGGTTCCGCGGTTTAAGCAGAAGAGAAACCAAACCAACCCAATTCATAAATGGTTTGGTTCGGTATTGAACCGGCTTTCAATTTTTAAAGTTAAAAAACCTTAACCAAACCATATTTACAGGTCGGTTTTGACCGGTTTGGCCGGTTTGTACCTTATTTTTCACACCTCTAGAAGAGAGATACAAAGAAGCGAATGTAGTCAGAATAATTCTGCCTAATAATTGAATCTAAGAGCAAATGACTCTGAATTCTTGGTCATTAAATGATCAAGTGAAAACTATTTAATTATTTTTTTGAAATAATGGTAATTCCATTTATAATAGCGCATGCGAAGAAGACCACTACATACCCACCCGCTGACACATAACAATGGCCAAAACAAGGATTCGTGGAGGAGCCACAGTGGTACATAGGATAGACCAACTATATTTGAACTTATCGCTCACTTAAATGCGAGCCTATAAGCTAAGAAAAAACATAGCTAACAGAAAATCCAAACTACACTCGTTAGGTTCCTAATATAAGAAACTTATTATAATTAGACAAAAAGCTAAAAACATAGGTTTGGGCCAAGAGCCTAAACCCTAGCCCAAATTAGAAACTATTGGACTAGGGTAGAACCCCAGCCCAGAAACTCAAAGCCCACCAAAGCAAAGGTCAACCCAAGGCCCAACAGCCTGGTCTGGTCCTGTCCTGTCCTCCTACGCCCACGTTCCCGTCATATGTAACAGCCAAGCCACTCTGTCCGCCATGCGCCGCCACGACCTGTGCGCCCACCTCAATCCCCGTCACCACGACCTGTGCTGCCAGTAGCACTCACCGCCTACAACTCAAATTGCATGGGCCACACCGCCCCAACCCACGCCACCATGGAGAAGACCAATCTTGATCCTAAATTGGGTAGGGAGATATGATGCATGAATATGAGAGATGTACAGTCCAAAGACATGTACAAAGAGAGATATGGAAATGACTCTCATAATACTTGATAAAGGAATTCACTATGAATAAAATGTCTACAAATTACTCCTCTACACACATTACTCAACTAGACTAACCTACTTATATAGGTCTACACTAGACAATGCCATAAGTATGACAATTATGGCGAACATAAGTATGAGACCGTTACGATAACCTTAAACCTTCCTAACTCCCATAACCTATGAAGCCGCGAACTCTCACCATTATTCTCATCATAATTCTACCATTATTTTCACCATAACTCTCAACATAATTCTAAATTAATTGTATTTCCAACAAATAAACAAATTACATTCACTAGAATTGTAACCGAGTATGAAGTATAAGGTGTTGGAGGAAGTTAAAATTCAACTATCTTAATGTGTTGATGAAGATCGACCAGCAGCGAGTATATATGAATCACCTGGCATGGTTGTGTGGATGGATCAATAGCCGATAAGAATAACTTACATAATGCTCAATCTCTGTCCACATAAGAAACAAAAAAATCTGCCATGACCAACAATGCTTCATTCTTACCTTGTTGAGAGAATAGATTTGACTCTCTGAAAACTAAAATAATTCAAATTCATGAGAGTTCTCCCCGTGGGCAGCATGTATTCTCTGTGAACTTCTCTCTAGTATTGTTCTATATATCAATAGAAACATGAACATCAACCTTGTTAATGTAGTTTGACGTACTAAGATAAAGACAAAATAATTACAACCATTAATAAGAATGGATACCAACCAAGTTGAACATAAAAATTTCATGATTGAAATGGTAAAATTAAGGTGTTCTTTTGCTAATAGGCAACAAGGTGTTGCTACCAGTTACTTCTTCTTGGTCTGGCAATAATCTGGTCATATCCATTGTCTCCAGCCATATCGTTGGTTTTCAGCTCACTCCACATGTGATAACATCATTTTTTTTTTCATTAAATTTATTACCAGCAATGATATTAATGTATGCTTAATATTAGTTTTTGTAGTTTAAAAATGTAATGATATTTCTATTGTCTAATTGTATCTAATACCATAAATTCATATGCATACTGTTTATAAGTAGTTTTCAGTATCACACATTAAATTTTATTTTTCGATTAAAAACCTTAAAGGCCGGCGTTCCGATCTTTGAAATCATCCTCATCCGGCAGCGCCTGGACGCATGGGCTGGCCTCTGGCCTGGCCGTCGTCATGGGGTTTGCTACCGGACGGATATTAATGGCTATTGCTCTTGTTCCATCAGATGGGGTTTACTCGGGGCTTGTCGGTGGTTCTGGCTGGGATGGTGAGAGGCGGCCGGTGGTCGTACTAACAGGTCAGGCGATTGAACCCTGATGAAGGCGCCATCAATCTGACTCGATGGGGGTGTGACAAATTAAGTGATATCAGAGTCCAAGGCTCGATCTCTTGGGTGTGGTGGAAAATTGTTCGTGTAAGAGTATTATGGTGTCAAGTGTACGTGCTAACTTAGATGTTGATCGTGAGCGATGAGAAAGACGTGATGGTGTCTTGGTGAGATAGTGAGAGTAAAATATTTGCTCCAAAACTATTGAAAGAATTGAGAATCAAAATTCTCAATAAAGATCAACCTTAAAACTCAAAGGTTGCAACAATGTAGGAGGGTTAGAATGATCGGCCATACCAAGACTTTCTCATGTTGTTGCAAGATGGTGGATAAAAAAGTTATGGTGCATCAACTGTTGCTAATGGGCAAAAGGTGAAAGAAAGGGAGAAAGAAATAGGAAAGGGAGGAATTAAAAATAAAAAATAAAAAAAATAAAAAAAAGGGGGGGGGGGGGTGAGAGATAAAAAATGGGAGGAAGAAAAATTGAAGAAGAAAAGAAAGGGAGTCACAATGAGGGAGAAAAAAAAGAAAAGAGAGATGAGCAAAGAAAGAAAAACTAGAAGAGATTATTACATAGAAGAAAAGGAAGGGAGTAAAAAATATGGAGAAGAACGGAGAAAATGAGGGAGAAAAAAAAGTAGATGGAGAAGAAGAAAGAGAGAATAATGTAGTCCTCTATGAAAGGATTAAAATCCCTGAAAGAATGTAGGGTTAACATCCCTGAAAGAAAGAATTAAGGGTTTAAGTCCCTGAATGAAGCATGGCACAAATAGTGCCATGAAAAAGAGGCACAAAGGTGCCAAGAGGAAAATGATCCCTAGAAGTGGCAAAAGTCTCAAGATGAAGATAAAGATGGCACAATGGTGTCAAGTTGACAAGGCCCCCTAAAGGTACAATTAGGAATGAGCAAACGGGGAATTCCCCCGCCCCAGCGTCCCCGTTCCCCGTCTGGGGATATTATCAGATGGGGGATTCCCCGCCCCGCCCCCGCGGGTAATGGGTTCCCCACCCCCGCCCCCGCCCCCCGCATTGGTCTTTTTTTTTTTCTATTTTCTATCTTTTCAGTTTTTTTTTTCCTTTTCTTTTTTGACAAAAAATAATTTTTTTATTCTTTTTATTTTCATCATTGTTTTGGTCGATTGAGTATTTCAAATGCTTGAGACAGTGTCGAAGAAAGAAATTGTTTGTTTAGTCACGAGGAAGCAATACGTTTAAAACAAATATTTATTTCTATAAAACAATTTTCACAACCTGGCGATTAAATGTAAAGTAATAAAATCCCGCTTCGTCTTCTCTCTTATTTCTATAAATCCCGCTGCGTCTTCTCTTTTTTTTTTTTGGGCAAAAATCTGGCTGGGTCTTCTCTAACAACCAAAATCACAAATCACAATTATACGACAATCCAACGGTCTGATCCTCAAGGATCGCCTAGAGGATTATCTTTACCAATTTATACGATGATCCAACGGTCAGATCCTCACGGATCGCCCTTAGGATCATCCTCTCAAAACTATATGAAAATCCAACAGTTGGATCGTCCCGGATCGCCCTTAGAATTATCCTCACAAAATTATACGACGATCCAACAGTTGGATCCTCAAGGATCGCCTAGAGGATCGTCTTTTCACAATTATACTATGATCCAACGGTCAGATCCTCACGGATCGCCCTTAGGATCATCCTCTCAAAATTATACAAAGATCCAACGGTTGGATCGTCCCGGATCACCCTTAGAATCATCCTCACAAAATTATACGACCATCCAACGGTTGGATCCTCAAGGATCACCTAGAGGATCGTCTTTTCACAATTATACTATGATCCAACCGTCAGATCCTCACGGATCGCCCTTAGGATCATCCTCACAAAATTATACCAAGATCCAACGGTTGGATCGTCCCGGATTGCCTTTAGAATCATCCTCACAAAATTATACGACAATCCAACGGTCGGATCCTCCCGAATCGCTTTGAAGGTGTATTCTGAATGGGAAAGATAAATACCCCGTATAAGTTTTTTTTTTTTTTTTTTTTTTTTTTAGAATAAGAAAATTATAAAAATGCCCCATATGTTGGTTGAAAAATAATAGTTCTCAATTAAAAAAAAAAAGAAAAAAAAAAGATAAACGGGGACCCCGCATGGGTAATGGGAAACCCCGGCCCCGCACATGTGATGGGGAACCCCGCCCCCGCCCCCGCTTGACAAATGCGGGGAAAACCCGCGGGTACCCCGCCCCCCACCCCCGTTTGCTCATTCCTAGGTACAATGGCACAATGGTGCAAAAAAGTTGACTAGATTCCCTAAAGGCACAGTGGTGCAACTAAGATCGGGTGAAAGTCCCAAAGAAAATTACTACTTCTTGCTGGCCAAAGGTAAGTAGAAGCACAATGGCACAATGGTGCAAAGAAGTTGACAAGACTCCCTAAAGGCATAATGGTGCAACTAAGATTGGGTGAAAGTCCCAATTAAAGAAAAATACTCCCTGGTGGCCAAAGGTAAGCAGAAGAATTTTTTTCTTACCTCAAGGCACAACATGAAGATACTTATTTTTCCAACATTATTATGATGCATAAAATAAAATCTGAATGCTTATTTCTTTTGGGTGCATTTATGCTTTGATATTATATTGAAACAAGAGATCGCATCACTCCGTTTCAATTTCGAACTCTCAATGAAATTTGTGCCCAGTTACAAGTTAGTCCTTTCATATATTTAACATGAAGATCAACAGTGGAGTTGTTTAGCATGTCTCTTACCAAGCTGCATTTCATTAGTTTGAAAATAAACCCTAGTCCCCTGGATAAGAGGCATCCACTACACCAAATGCTGCTGACCTGGCTTCATTAGCGCATTCTGAAGGTATGAACAAGTCAGTTTCCTTTCGTTATCTTTTGTAGAATTATATTGCATATGGTATTTCATGTGGTAGAGTTCTACTGGTATTCGTTGAGTTTAAAAAATAAACAATAAAGTGAAAAGAATGGTTCGAAGTCGCAGAAGTTTGATGAAATTGGTACAAACCTGCCATACACCATGCTGCAGTATTGGTTCTGTCACATTGAGCATCATAGGTATCCATATTTTCAATCCCTTGGGCATCTTTCTATTCCTATTGTATCATCTGTTGTCATTTTTATCCGGTACTGTACGTGTAAGCAACAAGCTATATATACTTCTATCAACTACAAGTCTACAAGCATGGAACAACTTTAAGCCTTCTTTATTTCTTTTCAGTTTTCCCACCACAAATCTAGCTAGCAGCCTACAAGCAAGTTTTTCCTTTCTTCCGTATTATTCTAATATTCTATCTTGTTAATCTGTTTTGGATTGGCATCTAACATGTTGCATACAAAGATTTCACGTACTATTTATATATATGGGAATAAAGTGCACTGGTTGAGTATCCAATTCCGATCCATCTTTTTTTTTTTTCGGTTAAGAATTTCGTAGAAAGTTCCGAGTAGAAGAGGATTAACTTAATCTGATCGATGTTTCATGGCAAGAAAGAGATGAAGAAATTTTGGATATGCAAATGGAACATTTTTTTTTTCTTTGGGGTACGGCTGGTTAGATTCTAGCGTATCTTTGTAGGGGGTAACTGCATGCCTGTGATATTTGGCCCCAATTTTCTAAATAGTTCCCTTCATGTATGAACTATATCAGATTCCCTTTGTTGCAGGTGCAACAACTACAAATTGCAAGGATTTCGGACCTTACACATAAATGCTCAGCACTTACAGACAAATAGCTAGAGGATTGAAGTTGAAGAAGATGTTATTTTGCCTCTTACTAATATTTATACTGAATGCGCCACTATTCCTAGGAATGCTGATGGTGACTCCGTGGAAGAGGTGGCTCTTTTTCTAGAGTGTGCAGGAATAAGGAGGTTAGGTTTATTGGTACCGGATGTAGTGTAGCTCTGTTCCTCATAGTCTAGCTAAGTTTGTTCTTGATGCAAATAAATCATGAGTCATCTACAAGTTTGGAACTGTTCCTTCATGAATTTATTCCTTTTATATATATATATATATATATATATAGGGAAAATGTCACAAATAGTACCCCAATTTAAAGTCATTCTACACTTTGGTACCTCATCTTCTAAATATATCACTTTGGTACCTCAACTTATTGTTCATGCATAAGATTCATACATGCCGTTAATAACACTGTTAACTCAAGTGTCATGTAGCTTTATGTCATGGGTATTTTCGTCAATTTAGATTTTCCCACCAAAAATCTCATGGTATTTGCCATTTAACAAAAATTGATCACTCCATTAATTCATTTTTATTTTTATTAAAAAATAAAAACACTTGTTACATTTCTTCATTGCAGATGAAACCAAATAACCATGGATCTATGTTTAAAGAGTAAGCAAATAACTACAACAACCATAAATGCTAAAAGTTTCAAGCAATTTCTACAACTCTACTAGAGACAATTTGCTATGATTGGTATTGAAATTGATTATGCATAATGAATTGAACAAGCATTTTTCCTTCTTTGTCTGAAGAGTTCTTCAATTAAAAGGGAAAAGACTCAAACCCTAAACTTGAAAGAAAACTAGCTAGTATCTACCCAACAAATTACATTTGAAGAGCTAAAATACGATGATATAGAATCAACAATTAATAAAGCTAGCAGACAATCTGATGTTATCTAGATCACACTCTATTTGTGAATTAGCAGGCTGAAAATAATAAATCTCTCACCTCTTCTCATTTTAATTATTATGTTTCCTGGAATCATAACAGTAAGTCAAAATTTTCAATACAATAACTTAAATTGATCTTCCATAAACCCAAATATAATATTTTCCTTGATGACAGATTTATTTTCAGCAAAAAGAAATGAATTTTAGATCCTCTCCCATGGAATTTTTTGTGGGAAAGCATAAATTGACAAAAATACCCATAGCAAAAAACTACATAGCACTTGAGTTAACGGTGTTATTAACGTCGTGTATGAATCTTATGCATAAATAATAAGTTGAGGTACCAAAGTGATATATTTAGAAGATGAGGTACCAAAGTGTAGAATGACTTTAAATTGGGGTACTGTTTGTGACTTTTTCCCAAATATATATATATATATATATATATACAGATCCTATCCAGAGCGAGGCATCGCTTTGAAATTTCAGAGCGAGGTTAGGGTTTAGGGTCACTTTTCGGTCGCATATCCACATCTCAACCGTTCAGTTTTTAGGTACTAATGTATAGATCATCTCTGCAAAATTTCAACGAAATTGATGGTCTTTAAGGTATCTAACTCGCTTAAACCAATGGACGACGAATCTGTCCAACCTGAACCGTACTAGCTTTAAGGCAGTTATCAATGCCTTAACGACCATCAATTTGGCTGAAATTTTGCAGAGATGATCTATACCTTAGTACCTAGAAACTGAACGGTTGAGATGTGGATATGCGACCGAAAAGTGACCCTAAACCCTAACCTCGCTCTGAAATTTCAAAGCGATGCCTCGCTCTGGATAGGATCTGTATATATATATATATATATATATATATATATATATATATAAGAGCAAGCGTTGCGCCACTATTAATATGGGCGCCATTAGCTCATCCACCTAGCTCTTTTTTTTTCCCTTTTCTTTTCTTTGCATAAATATTGTTAATTGGTATTAAGATTAAGAATAAATATGAGATAAAAGTACACAAAATTCCGGACATAAGCATAGATTTATTAATTAGGCCTGTTGCATAAATGCATAATATGAAACCAACTGAAGTGGAAAAATGTCTTCATTTTCTTTTCCAACTTAAATTAAAGTTAGCTCAAACACGTAATTATCTTTTATTTTTTTATTTTTTATTTATGAATAAATAGTTAAAAAATGCATAATAATTTTTGCTAATACAGTAATACGCAAAGAATCAAAATTTCACTTCATGAGCAAACTGGTCCTACCAACACACACTATTGAAGAATTTGGCATTTCATCGTCTCTAGTTTTTTTTTTTTTCCTTCGATTACTAAAAAAGAGAGGAGAAATTGGCATTTGAACCTGTGTGTTTATCTATATCTATATTATTATTAAGAGAAGAGGTTTTGTTAGCCAAAATGCATATGAAATTACATATGGATCCTTACATCATATATTAATTTGAAATTATATTAATAACTAAGGGATAAGAAGGTAAATAACAAAATCAAAATTGAAAAAAAAAAAGAAAACAATAATTTACTTATCTGCAGATAACTTCCCACTTACCCACTATTGCATTTCATCTAAGACAAAACTTCCCACTATTTGTAATAACTCCCATTATTTTGAAAAAAGCTTTTCCACATCTATTTAATTCATAATTATCCACACCCATCGGGTGTGTTTTGTTCTAGTTATTATTAAGAGAAGAGGATTTGTTAGCCAAAATAGAAAAAATGTATCAAAATGACCTTGAAATATTAAAAAATATGAACAGATAGGAGTAATATAGTCAAATTATAAAATAAACAGAAAATTAGAAAAAAAGTGAAAATGAGAAATAGATAATCAAACTATCCACTTCTATCATTAATCATTCCATGAAAAACTACCCACTCCTGTAAAAAACTTCTCACTCCCTATTAAAAAAAAAATTCAATTTTCACACACATAGCGTGTGGGGTCATCTAGTATTAATTAATAAATTAAATGTGGTGTCATATAGAACAAAAAAAAACAACAAAAACGATTGAAGAATGAGGTGTCAATCAAGTAATCAACACACCAAAGTAGACATGATGTGTCATTATTAGGAAGTGGCTAGGTCTGAGTTTGAGTACGTATGACTGTACTCCCTATCGCACCGGAAAAGTAAACAATGAGTTCTGACCGTCAATCAGTCACTGATAAATATGATGACGCTGTTGCTAGCGACGCAGCCTGGTCTTGCAAAAAATCTGACATGCAAATAAGGTTTCTAGAGAAAAGATGACCAAATCAATTAGGGTTTCTTGAATGATTGAAGCCATGAACCTGTGAGCTCAATTGTACGTATGTGGAGCGGGCAGTGGTGGATGCAAGTTGAGCTAGGGGTACGAATCCGAGGCACATACTAGTACGTATATACGGTATTGGAGGTCTCTGCAATCTGTTCAGTCTCATAGCATGTTGCCAAGGAGAAAAAATGGGGAGCAAGTCCATACTAATTAAAACCCTAAAACATGCAAAGACAAGACCTCTCCTACACACGTACACGCATACACTAAATTATAGAAACAACAAGCAATTTTGATATGTAATATATTAACACACGTTTATGATCACCTTTTTTTTTTTTTGGTCAAATGTGGTTTTAGTTGGACCTCCAAATTTAATATTGGGTTTTTGTCCATTTACCCCATTTCTAGAGATTCTTTTCCTACTTACCCCATTAAGTTTTTTTAATTCCCTAACCTCTTACCCAAAACATTCTAGGTTTTCCCTAATACCCCATTAAGATTTTTTTTAATACCATTTTACCCTCACCCCTTGTTATTTAGAGAGAGAGAGAGAGAGAGAGAGAGAGAGAGAGAGAATGCAAGAGAGAGAAACCATAGGAGACTTCACCGGTCGCCGGATTCCGATCACCGGCCGCCGCCCACTGGAAAGATTTACTGCCCCAATAGACATTTATTGTCCTCCAATAGAGGGGCAATAGACGTCTATTGCCCCCCAATAGAAGTCTATTATCTTCCAATAGAACTTTCGGTTGCTAGAATATGAACTAATATCCTAAAATTTAGACAATAAAACTTTGTTTAAAGAAAAAAACGAAGAGATTATATCAGTTAAAAAAAGTCTATTGCCCCCCAATAGACATTCAAAACTGTTTTTTTTTTTTCCTTCTGTCCCATTACTTAAAAAAAAAAGAAAAAAAAAGGGAGAAACATGACCGAAACAACAACAAATCGTGGTGACTGTGGTTCGATTGCCCAGGGAATGTGTAGAGAAGGTCACCACCAGAAAACAAATTAACTGTGATTCGTCAATTTGTTAAACTCCCGAGTCTTGCGTAGCAATTCATCTTCCCATGATTCTTCGATCACTACTGGAGTTCCCGAGAGTGACTCATCAGCAGCAAGAAATCTGCAGCACGAAATCGCTGCCGGCGATAGATGGCGCGACCTCCAAGCTTGCTGAACGAACCGGAACTCCAACCTAGCTGCACGAAGAACGTCAATCATGGTGGCGCTGGGCAACTACTCGAAATTCCTCAGGGGCTGGAACGACGAGTGCTGGAAAGATAATAGCGACGACGGGGAGGCTGCGGAGGCTCAAGATCGCCGATCAATCGAACGGCGATGAGAACGTCGGAGTGGCTGGAGCTCCGACCGGAGCTTCTTCGTAGTCTTCAAGCTTGGACTGCATCTCCAGCACGACGATTGCAGAGAGAGAAACTGGAGGTGGAGATCGGGGAGGAGAGAGAGACGGGTTGCTGGCAGCGTGGAGAGAGAGGAGAAAGGAGAGAGGAGAGAGGAGTGAGGAAAGAGTGGCATCATGTAGTTTTTTAATTAGGTGAAGGGCAAAGTTGTCATTTCTTTTTAAATTAGGTTTGTGGGAATAAAAATCTGTTGCTGGGGTAAGTGAGATAACTTTGGCTCATTTTGGGGCTTTTGGTCAAAGACCCTTTAATATTTGGACCTATATCTTTTTTCAATTGTTATTGGATTTTGTCAACTCATATGAAAAGACAAAGATAAGAAAGAGAGAGAAAAAGAAAAAAAAAATGCAGATTTTGTCAACTCATGTTTATAAGGGTGGCGCTAGAGACAGCAAAATATTATACCAAATTTCAATCCCAAATGATGTGGCATTGCCACCTCATTCATAGTTATTTACAACATGTAATTATGTCAATTAATTTTCATTTATGTAGTTCACATTATGTATGCAATTAATTAATATTATATTAAATGAGAAAAATAATGTTTCCCTGTGTGGGAGTGGGAAAATTCTGATGGGCCTGCAATTAAGGCGATTAACTCCGCAGTTAGTATGGCGTTAAATTTCAGCCATGAATGCGGCGATTATTACGACAATAACTACGCACAATGATTATGATTATAAGTGCGTAATGAATGACTATCATACATACTCAATGAATGACTGGTAGTAAGTACGCAATGATAGTTTATTAGTGCAGCAATCGCCTATATAAAGGAGACTCCAACGTCCAGGTAATCCATCGAATCCAATTATCTCAATCCACTACTAAGAAACGTACTGACTTAGGCATCGGAGGGTTTTCTGCAGGTACCCCCCCTCCGCCTCAAGCCGACGGTCAAACTCCAGGTCAACGCTCGAGGGAAGCCTCTCGATTGTTCCCAGGTCAGCTCCTGCTCCAGTCCGCATTAATTGTTGGGTCAAACTCCTCTACGGAATTTTTCACCTCCAACACCCTGCAATCCCAAAAATTGATCTTCAAATACCAGGGATATTCTCATACACCACCTGTCGTCATCATCCTCATCTCATGTTGCACCAAAATTTGGAACTCAAGGGACAAAAAATCATCTAGGATTTGAATAAATAAAAGTCTTGTGTATGAAAATCCAAAATAAGAAGATGATTATGAATATAGCAACCACACAGGCATAAATTGGCTTTGTAAATCATAATCACAAGGGATTATGATGAAAAACTGTAAGTCAGCTCTTAATAAAAGATTAAGAAAGATACAAATCAATACAGAAGTTAATTTAACCACTTGTTTTGAAATTTGAATCCACTGGATTGGTTCAAGAAATAAAAGAGGAACAACAAATTTACTCTTCTTCTTCTCTTCTTTTTTTTTTTTTTTTTTTTTTAAACAGAGAACAAAGAATTTACTGGTTGTGGATAGATGGCTGCGATATATGGAGGATGAGTTTTGCATTTTTTAGGGTTTATCAAGACATGATTTGCGCGCTTGTTGGATTGATTAACTTCACCGCATTTTATTCTTCCGTTTTTTAATATCTTAGAAATAAATAAACGAATTTAAATCCATATTCAAATATATATATATATATATATATATAATGACAGCTTGAATATTTTGAGGTTCATTAGGGCTGATGTGGTCAATGCCATGTCAATTAGGATGGTTATTTTGTATAATTTTGGGATCCAAAGCATTTTCCTTTATAATCACTTTGGGAATTGCCCCAACAAAATTAAACAAAATCATTAATTTCTTATAATGGTCCCCCAATCAAATATAAGATTAAATTTGAGTATGTTTTTATTTTATTTTTTATAATGGTCCCCCAATATAATTTTTTTTTTAAATTCAATTGTCATATTTTATATGGTAAATTATAGTGAAATTCGCTGGCTGCCTTCAGTTTTTGAATTGGTTTCCTTTATTTTCTTCTATAAATTGAGTATGTTTCATTCTATTGAGTCACTTCCTTTATAATCTTACCATATTGTCTCATCATAACTACCATGGATTGATCAACTTGTACATAACATAATAGATTACCCATGTTCTCTTAAATATGGTACTACCTTTGTAATGGATGAAAAAGATGAATAGCTATTGCTCTAATAAGAATTCTTCATGGTTGAATTAATAGAGCTATAATAATAATAATAATAATAATAATAATAATAATAATGAGAAGAAGAAGAAGAAGAAGTACAAGCGGTTCCCCATGGGGGCTTGTTCATGTGTTTCAGCTTTCTGGTTCTTTCTATAGTTTTTTTTTGTGTGTTTCTAAATGTATCCAGCAAAATTCTTAGTATACCCAGCATATTTATTTATTTTTTAATTTGTCTAATTAAATCACCTAATTTTCCCAAGTTGCCCTTATCTTGTACCCAGCAAAAGAATGAAAACTTCTAATGTAAATACTGTAGGTGAGAGACATGGAGCACAAAAATTAAATTGCTGTCATTTAATCAATCTTCCAGTCCTCATTTGATCCATCTTTCAGAACAAAATTGCCCGACTCTAAGATTTGAGCACTTGGGTTGCTTATGTTTCTTGAAGTCTTGTCTTCTTGAATTTTCGATGGTTACAATATCTGCTATAGAGGTTTCTTTGTTAAGGATATTGGCTACTAGGAACAACTCCATTAATTCCCCCGTGACTAAATCAAAAGCCATTATTCTGTAACTAATCATATTTAGCCAACGTAGAGCTCCATTTTGCCAGTGCCCCTTCCAAGCAAATATTTGATAGAATCAACATCTTCAACACCAATACTTCTCCATATTTCATTGTACAAAGCGGACAAGAAAGGAGATGCCCAAGAGTCGTGATTGAAAGACAAGATGTGAATTAGTTAATCCATGCTTTTACAAAAGAGAGGTTAATTGAAATCACTGAAAAGGAATGTAGGACCCTGGGAAAGTTTTCATGGCCGTGTTTTTTTTTTTTGCTGGGTACAAGATAAGGTTAGTTTAGGAAATTAGGTGGTTTAATTAGATATATTTTTAAATAAAAAAATTTGCTGGGTATGTTAATAACTTTGCCGGGTACATTTAGAAACACCATTTTTTTTAGGGGAATGATAATTCATTGATTAAGCATCATTACAATCAGAGATTAATCTATCCTCCATAGACGAAGGAATACAAGAAAAGAAATCTATATGAAAATCAATAAACTTTGCTTCCTGAGCCAAAGTGTGTGCCACCCCATTGGCCTGTCGTCCAACCTTAACAACACAAGCATCCAATGCAATATGCAGCAGATCCCGTAGGTCTGCCAGTAGAAAACTAAGGTTCGACATATCCAAAAAAGAAGAAGATAAAGCTGACACCAAATCCAAACAATCTGTCTCCACAATCAAAGGTGTAAGATGATTATCAATGGCCAGCTGTACCCCCATCACCAAAACTAAAAGCTCCGCATGTCGAGCTAATTGAGCGGTTGTTATGGAATGTCGAAATCCATGAAGAAAAGATCCCTCATGGTCTCTGAACACCCACCCAAACCTGAACGACCCGATGCTTGATCAAAGCTGCGTCAACATTCAATTTCACAAAACCAGCTGGAGGTTTTTTCCACTTAGATAGGAAAGGATCTAGCACCCAACCCCGTCTGGTTAGTGCGATGAGCTGCCCTATATTCTTCTAGCCAACCCAAGGCCACAGGAACAATTTGTGAAGCTTGCTTAAAATCTCCCTCCCACACTTTGGCATTCCTATTTCTCCAAGTGGCCCATAAAATCATCAAGGAAGAAGCAAAAAATTGAAATTTGACATAGAAACGGACATGAGCCATTCTGCAACACTTGTAGGGGCCGAAATTAAAGGAAGATTAGCACCCTGAATCTAGAACACCCTTTTTTTCCTTTGTTTTCAGGTTAAATTTGTCAAAAAAAAAAAAAAAAAACTATGTACAAGAAGTTTTCGTCGAGTTTTCTTATCTTTAAAACAATAAAGAATGGTTTGAAATTCGCGGGGATTACACATAAACCCAGTGGCGGAAGGACATGGTGGGCTATATGGGCTCAAGCCTAGACAACATTTTGGGCTAAAAACCCTTAAGTATATAGATATCTCAACCTCCAACCCATACCAGCCCAAAGAAAAAAAAATTACATGTAGAAGTCCCGTATTCCCAGCTCCCAGTCTTGTACTCTAGTGTTTCGAAATTTCGATGGAGGTTATGGACTTATCGATTGAAACAAGGTATGAAGCTCTATGCCTCTATCGATCTCCTCTGTTCTTCACTTCTTCTTGCTGCTCTGTTTTTCCTAATGAGGTTTCCTGACTTTCCTCAAAGAAATCCCATATCTCCTTTTGCCGAATATCGATTCTGTTTGCTAGTTTGCTACCACTGGTTGTGAGTTGGGGACTTGGGGCTGTTGGGCTTTTGTGTATGAGTTGAGATTTAGGGGGGAGAGAGAGAGAGAGAGAGAGACTGAGATAGAGAGAGATTCCATGTTAGCTGAGGTCTGGCCGTCTGGTTTGAGTTGGGGCTGTTGGGCTTTTGTTTATGAGTTGAGATTTAAGGGAGATAGAGAGACAGAGAGACTGAGAGAGAAAGAGAGATTCCATGTTAGCTGAGGAATTGAGGATCTTGAATTCTTGATTCTTGATCATGGATTCATGGTCGGTGAAGGTGAGTCGGTCACTGGGTGAAGGTCAGTCACTCAGTCGGTGGATTTGTAGTTAGATGATGAATTGATGATTGATGAATGCGAATTTAGCTAGAATTACCGACTGATGTCTTTGTTGTCTTGTTGATCATGGACTCATGGTCTGATACTCTGATGGTCGATGGATTGTGGATAGGTGCAGTGAGGCTATGAATCTATGATGATTCATGATTGTATAAATTACTGGGTAAAAAAATCAAGTTGTGATCTTGGCTTCTGATCATGTTGTGAACTTGTGATTATTTTTTATCTAAAGATGTGCATTTTGTGTTGCAGATTGGAGAGTTTTTATTTTGAGTTATGGTGATAGTGTCTGGGGTTATGCAGAACACTAAGATTGAGATTGATGTTGATACCCTTTCCATCTGGTTAGTGTTACTAACTTGATTTTCTTTAGCTTGTCTTATTTAATAACTGAGTGTTCCTTTCACAAACCCATTAGAATTATATATATGTTAAGGAGACACATATTAAATCCATTAGACATTAATGTCTGCTACTAGTTAGTAACTAATAATAATGTATAATTAGTTGTAGTTGCGTTATGTATGAAATGTACATATATATATATATATATATATAATTCTAATGGTGGTATCTATATAATACTATAGGTATTGAATATAATGACAGATCACCGGAAATCCAAGATGTACAAAAATCTTTTGTCATGGTTTACAAGTGGTGCTCCATCAAGTGATAGTGTCGATGGGATTAGAAGTGGGAGTGGGAGTGGGAGTAGAAATGTGACTGAGAATTCTATTAATGAAGTCCCTTTAAACCCTTCTCCATCTATTCCATTAGAAGAATGTCATAATGAAAGAATTGAGAGAGAAGAAAGTTTTGATGTTAGTTCTCTTGAACGTGATCCAGGAATAAGGCGTCCAATATGTAAGTACCCTTTGAATGAGCGTGATAATATTCGAAGAGCTTATGTGGTCTTAGGACCGTATCAACCTCACTTAAGTTTTTACCCATTATCATTTGACGGAGGTCAAGGTCGAAAATTTAATCCTAAGTGGTTCAAAGAATGGCCGTGGCTTGAGTATTCTGCAGAGTTGGACAAAGCATTTTGCTTCCCTTATTTCTTGTTTGATAGTTACCCATCCCATCATCCAGCATTTACTGAGCATGGGTTTCAAGGTTGGAAGAATGTTATGTCAAAAAAATCTGGCATTGTCTATCACATGGGAGGCATAAATTCCCCACATAATATTGCCATGCACAAGTGGGAGTCACTAAGAAACCCATCTAAGCATATTGAAAGAGTGATTAGCACACAATCATCACAAGAAATAGCAGACCACCGACTCCGGCTTATTACTACTATAGAGAGTGTAAGGTTGTTGGCACGCCAAGGTTGTGCTTTTAGAGGCCATGATGAATCGGTTAATTCATCAAATGGTGGAAATTTCAATGCGGTTGTGGATTCCTTTGCAAGAATGAATATGGATGTTCGCAGAGTCTTACAAAATGCTCCTGGTAATGCCAAGTATATTTCTCCCCTTATTCAAAAACAAATTCTAAATATACTTGATAACAAAGTTAGAATCAAGATTCGGGAGGAAGTGGGAGATGCCAAATTTTGTATCCTTGTTGATGAAGCTGTTGATGTATCTAATAGGGAACAAATGACTATCATTCTTCAATTTGTTGATTGTGATGGGTTCATTAGAGAACGGTTTTTCAAAGTGCTTAGTGTGGCAGACACTTGTTCTCAAACTCTAAAAGATGAGATATCTAAAGTCCTTACTCAATATAATCTTCAAGTAGAAAATATGTGTGGGCAAGGATATGATGGTGCTAGCAACATGAGGGGTGAATTTAATGGTTTGCAAGCTTTGTTTCGTGAAGAGTGTCCATATGCATATTATGTTTATTGTTTTGCTCATCGCTTACAATTGACTTTAAATGATGCAGCTAAAGGGGTGCATGATATTTGGGAATTCTTTTCAACTCTAAGTTTGATTGTAAATTTTGTTGATTCTTCTGCAAAAAGATATTCAGCTTTGAGAGTTATTAGAGAAGAAGAAATTGCAGATTTAGTGGCTGCTAGAGCACTTGAGACTGGTAGAGGTGCTAATCAGACTTGCACTTTGCAATGAGCAGGGGCTACTCGTTGGGGTTCACATCTTCGCTCTATTTCAAGTTTGATTAAGTTATTTGGAGCTACTCAAACAACTGTTGCAAATTTGGTTGCAAATGGACCAAAAAAAGTACAAGGCGAAGGAAAGAGTGTAGTTAATGCAATGAAGCGTTTTGATTTTGTGTTTTGCTTGCTTTTGATGCATGATGTCATGAAAATTACTGATTTTCTTTGTCAGTCATTGCAAAAAAAAAGCCATAGACATCTTGAATGCTCTCAAGTTTCTTTCAATAACAAAATCAAAACTTCAAGATATGAGAGAAGATGGTTGGGATGATTTGATTATGAGGGTTGAAACATTTTGTTATGATCATGATATTATTTTGCCAGATATGTCTGCTCCTTATAAGAAAAGTATAAGGGCTTGTGAACAAAATATTACAAATGAGCATTATTATCGGGTCAATATACTTAATGCTGTGATAGACTTTCAATTGGCAGAGTTGGATAGTAGATTTACAGATAATTCGTTGGAGCTCCTTATTCTTAGTGCTACATTTGATCCACGCGATAATTTTCGATCATTTAAATGTGAAGATGTTTGCAATCTTGCTTTGAGGTTTTATCCTCAAGATTTTACATCATATGATATGCTTGATCTAGATATGGAGCGTGGGTATTTTCTAGCAAATATTCAGAAGGATCTAAGATTTGCCAACACAACTATTGTGTCTGATTTGTGTCGGCGGTTAGTTGAATCAAGAAAGTCAGCATTCTTTCCTATGATTTATAGATTGATTTGTCTTGTGCTGACTCTGCCAGTTTCTACAACAACAACAGAGAGAGCATTTTCATCTATGACCATCATAAATAACAAACTTCGAAATAAGATGGAAGATGAGTTTTTTGATGATTTGATGGTTCTCTACATCGAAAAAGAATTTGCCGATAGCATTGATAATGATTATGTGATTGCTGAGTTTGAACTTAGTGGGTTTAGGAGGGTACGATTTAGTTAGTTTATTATTATTTTACAACAAATGTATGCTTGTAGTTTTTAATTTACGGGGTTTGATTTTATGTCCCTTCCGTTGTATGTTTTGATCCAAAATAATAAAGGCGTGAGGATGAGTCTCCCACTGGGTTCCAAACTTTAAAAAAAAAAAAAAATTATTGTGCCCTTCTAATTAGCCTAGACAGGAATTTGATCCTGGTTCCTCCACTGCATAAACCATGCTGCAATTCACACTGGGCATATCACCGGAATCATATTGTCAATCACTCTGGCTGTTTGGCATCTTTCTATTCCTTTATCATCAATCCTTTTTTCTTTGTCCAGTACTATTATGATCAGTCGGCTATACCAACAAGCATAGAACTCTACCTTTAACCATTCTTTATTTTTTTTTTTTTCTGTTTTCCCCACCTCAGAAGAAACCTATTAGATTTTTGCCTCTTTCTTCCGTAAATTCGTGTTAATTTGTTTTGGATTGGCATCTGACATAGTGCATACATACATTTCACGTAACTATATATATGTATGGTCATCAAATGCTGGAATGCAGTGATTGAGTACCCAGTTCGTTTTCTGTTTTGATTAAGAATTTGGTAGAAGAGAATTACCTTAATATTTAGTTAGAATCTTCTTATCACATCGTTCCCAAAAAGAAAAAAAGAAAAAAAAAAGAGCTATTAGAATCATTGTTTCCAGAAATTTTGGATATGCCAATGGAACATTTGCTCTGGCTTCTGGCTAGATTGTAGCGTATCTATGTAGGAGAAACTGTAAGTGATATTCTTGAACAACAATTATAGGTTACCTTCATTTATTTAAGGGAAAATTTCGCAAACAGTACACAAAGTAAAGGCCACTAATAATTCTTATACACAAAGTTTCAAACCAAACATTTCGGTATACGAAATTTGAAACTTGACCACTATCAGTACACGACGTCAATTTTTGACACCAAAATGTCCATTATGCCCTCAATTCTTTTTTTTTAATAATTCTTTTTTTCTGTTATTTTTTTTCCTTCGTTTTTATCTCTTTCTTCTTCCGGGCCCACTCCCTCGCTTCCAACGCCGCCCTTGAGAGGTGAGCTTCTCCCGTCGCTGCTGCTCAGCCTCCACGTGGTTGAGCGGCGTGTCTTGGCCCAGCCCGGGGTTCCGGCCCAGTTTCTTCGGCGCTCTTTTCATCTGGCAGTCGGAATATGCGAAGTCCAGGTTTGGGTTCGGAGCTCCGTTCTTCTTCTTACTAGAATCAAAAACATGTTTCTTGTCGTCATTGTACGAGCTGTGATCCTCTTCCTGCACGCCGGCAATGATGCCGATGTCAAAAATGGAGAAATTCCAGTTGATGAACTCGAGCGGTCTTGTTTCCTAGTCGGCTGATCCGACCCGAACAACGACTTGGCTTGCTGGATCAACCCCCAGTTCTCTCTGATCAAACCGGAGGAACCCATTTCAAGAACACCGTCGGAAGTTGGGATGCAGATCAAGGTCTCGATCTAGTGGATTTGGGCCTCTTTGGCTCTCTCGCAGTTGTTGAACTGAAGCTCGTGGGCCCCTCTGAGCCAGATTGAGGTCCTGGAGCAGAAGGCCTTGCCTGGAACAGAGCCGTCCCCGACGGCGAAAGATCGAGTGAGGGAGTGAGCCCGGAAGAAGGAAGAAGAAAGAGATAAAAACGAAGGAAAAACAAAAAAGAACAGAAAAAAAATTATTAAAAAATAAGAACTGAGGGCATAATGGACATTTTGGTGTCAAAAATTGACGTCGTGTACTGATAGTGGGTCAAGTTTAAGATTTCGTGTACCGAAATGTTTGGTTTGAAACTTTGTGTATAAGAATTATTAGTGGCCTTTACTTGGTGTACTGTTTGTAAAATTTTCCCTTTATTTAAAAGAGACGTAATGGAGATAATTGTTGAAATATTTTAAGGGGATTTAAAGTTTAGAGACAAGCTAGTGTACTGGTGGATATGAGATACCCTCATTTACAACTATTTGAACAAAAATTTATAAGTATTTGAACCAAAATTACAACATTGAGAATAAAAGTTACCTATTCTTTACATATTTACATATAGTTAAACAAAATTACAACATTGACAACGAATTTGTTCAAAAGCTTGTAAAAATGTCGTAAGATGTGTAATTACCATTATTAGAACTAAGATTACAATATTGACAACGAATTTGTTCAAAAACTTGTAAAATGTCGTAAGAGGTGTAATTACTATTATTCGAACTAAGATTACACAAAGTATGACTCAAATTACAACTTTGACAACAAAATTTGTTCTCACTTTTGTAAATGTGGGTATGAGATACCCACCACTACACTAGAATCTCCCTAAAGTTTAAACAAGATGTTCTTTTTGCCTCATAAAAATTTGTTCCTAATGAAATTAATGAGCTACGTCTATTATTCAAAGGATTGATGTTGGCTTTTGTTGTTGCTGGTTGCACTTATTTCAAACTGCATGTGGAAAGTGAGGAGGTTTGGACTGAAGAATCATGTGTTATTTTGTTGCTCATGGTCTAGTTAATTAAGCTTGTTGATACCCGCTGTGTGCTGAGTAAAAATACAACAAGTACTCACTATTAGACCAGGCTTGTCGTAACTCTTGATGGTTGGCATTCAATTTGGATTGAAAGTGATTCTACCTTAGTGATTCACTTTCTTTCATCACTTAATGTGAATGTGCCATGGCGTCTTACTACTGATTGGATTAATTGTCGAGCTACTCTTGCTACTATGAATGTAAAAGTTTCACATATTTTTCGGGAAGGTAATAGTGTCGCTGTTTGCTTAGCAAATTTTGGTGTGGATAATGTGGGGGATCATTGGTGGGATTCGTATCCTCCTTGTGCAATTGCAGCTTATTCCCGTGATTTAACTGGTTTTCCCAACTACCGCTTCATTTTTTGAATGATCAGTGGCTACATGGAGTTGATAAAGCAGCTTGGTTTGCTATGCACTTCAGTAATTGAAGTCACCGTTGCAAATGCATCGGCATTTGTCATTGGTTTCTGGTTTGTTGCTTTTTGGCTTCCAAAGGACTGTTTTTGTTGGTTCTTATTTTTGGGTGTCCTTAGTAGCTCCCAAGTTTTTGTCTCGAGTTGTTCTTTTTTATTTTTCGGAGGGGTTTTGGTCTATGTCCCCCTCTCCCCCATTGTATTTTTTTTTTCGTTTTTATTCAATAAACTTAACTAGAGGGATGGGCGGTGGGTTTCCGGGTGTAGTGGTCCCTTCCTCTTATGGGGAGGCTAGGCGCTCTGCGCAAAGACCGCTAACGAGGTGCTAATATCGCCTAATCCTCTATTTTAAATTAAATAAATAAATAAAACCTTTTGTAAAATTATTGAAGTGCATATGCTCTTTGGTTCCCTCCGACAACTGGCCGAGTAAGATACTATACAAGCATTGCACAGATATGTCAATGATTTGTGGGCATTGCATTGCATTTGCATATATAGCTAGGTTCATAGGCATCTCAAATTTCACAATTTTATATTTTGCCAACGTTCAAGTGGTAAACAAACGATAAAGATATATGACATATTCTTTTGAAATAAAGAGTTCATATCAATTGTATGATCCTGATTCATAGATAAGAATAATACAAAAAAATGGACTACTCTGTTTAGACATTGATAGTGTTGAGTAGTCTATGCTAACAAAAACACTTCGCCTTGTATGCCCACTATTCTACATTTCTACTTAACTTCAAACGCTGGGCATGCTATTGTGGGATGTTGAAGCTAAATATTTCTACAAAGGCTTATAGAGACACTTATACTGGCATAGAGATAATCTAACTAGAAACAAATTAGGCAACAACAAAATACAAAAGATGACACTATTCAATTAAAGTCGTAAGGATAATTATTCTGTGAGTCAAATTCAAGAATTTGTATTTACTATTTATAAAGGGAAAACTAATACAACATTACAACTACACCAAACGATATACCTCATTGACAAAATATAACTTTATGTTAGGGCTTATAAATGTTTGGGCCTCTCTAGATATTGCCAATTAGTTTGAGCTTGAATGCAATGTTCTCCATGTATTTTGCTTGAGAGAAAATTCTATAATATGTTAACATATGAAATACATATAATTACTACTTTTAGAACTTAATTACTCAAATGAGGACATACTTTATTGTAATAAGGACGTTATTAATTTACCTTAATGAGGGCTTTTTTTTAGTTACATACTTTACTCTAATGAAAGCCTTATTTACCTTAATGAAGATTTTTTTTTTCTAGTTACTACTTAAGTTCTCAAAGTGGTAACATGAGTTTTCAAAGTTGTAAATATTACATGAAATAAGACATGAATGAGAAATGTTAATATCCATAGCTTTACCCTGGCTTGAGTTGCACCGTGTATGAGAAAGCATGTTGCAAAAATTCCTTGTTCGTGTGACCCAAAGTGCGATACAATGAAGAAAATATAAAAGAGTGTGGAGTATTGTACTATATTGCAAAAACACTTGTATAAGAATTTGAACCTTTTTACTTATTGCTAATTAGATTGGATACTCAAATTGCTTCAATGCTCTCATGAAAAAGATGAACAACTCATAACTAGCTCCAGACCTCCATGACCATTTTTTTTCCTCAACAAATCCATGAATTTCTTTCTATAAGTACCAAAGATAACGACTATACTGGCCATGACCATTTATTCCTTTATATTTGTGGAAGAAAACCTTTGCAGAAACTATTAATGGCATCAATCAAAATATACAGATCCTTCCAAACCAAACCGAAAACCAAGTAGAAATCTCCGTCAAAAGACACTGCTTTAACAAAACAAAACGTGGAGCGTGACGCTGCCAAAACCTTTAGCACCAAAAAATTAATTATAGCAGCCACAATAAGAAAAAGGCAAATACAAAGGCCCTCCCAAACCGAACCGTCTTGAACCATCCCCAGAATATTCCCTTTCCCTTCAAATCTTCAATCGTTAAAGAGTTAAAGGCGTTTCAAAGTTGGCATCCTCCCTCCACTCACGGTGAACTCAATTCCCCTCGAATATTCCCTTATTCCCGCCGTTCCTTTCATCATCAGTCCCCCAATCCAACGGCCACAACCCCCCCATCGCCCACACCTAACCAAACAGAGTGTACCGGAATATTGGAAAATATTCTACATAACGCGTCCTAGTTTATTCACGTAATATTCCATTAGAATCCTAATCCCTATAACTGCAAACCTTCACCTTCACAAAAATTATGTCACACTCCTCGACTTGCTTTGCCACCCTATAAATACCTCCCTCTTCTTCCTCTATTTGCATTACCAACAACAAACCAAACTTGTAGAATTACTTGCATTGTTCTCTAGCAGTTCATAGAACCAGAGTTTCTTTGTGCTTCTTGTTCTTGAAAAAAAATGGACGGAATTGTGGTGGTTTTTGACTTTGACAAGACCATCATCGACTGCGACAGCGACAAC
Source organism: Rosa lucieae (assembly GCA_024704745.1). NCBI lineage: Eukaryota > Viridiplantae > Streptophyta > Magnoliopsida > Rosales > Rosaceae > Rosa > Rosa lucieae. The sequence goes on from JANPXK010000053.1 coordinate 25,587, forward strand.
TGGGTCGTCGATGGGTTGGGTGCCACTGACTTGTTCAATCAGCTCCTCCCCACCATGCCTTGGAACTCTCTCATGGTAATTCTTCTAGCTAAGCTTCAAAGTTTTATGTTTCATATATAGTTTCCAAATATGCATGTGAGACTGAATTTTTGTTTTTTGGCCAATTTTTCAGGATAGGATGATGAAGGAGCTTCATTCACAAGGAAAAAACGATTGAGGACATTGTGGAGGTGCTCAAAAGGACTCCAATTCATCCCAGAATTGTGCCAGCCATTAAAGCAGCCCATGCTTTAGGGTATGTGATCATCCCCTGCAAATGCTTTTATTCCATCATAAACTATTTCTTCTCGGAAGCAGTCTAATTCAGTTTGGTGGTCTTGCAGATGTGACTTGAGGATTGTGAGTGATGCGAATCTGTTTTTCATTGAAACGATTTTGAAGCATCTTGGTCTGGAGGAATATTTCTCAGAAATCAACACTAACCCAGGTTATGTTGATGAAGACGGAAGGGTTAGGATTTCACCTTTCTGTGATTTCACCAATTCACCTCATGGCTGCAGCATCTGCCCCCCTAACATGTGCAAGGTAGAACTTAAATTCATTTATAAATTTCAGAAAGAAAAAAAGACTTTTGTTTGGACCCAATTGGTCCATTTGTTCCCAAAGGCTTGGAAGTTGGAACCTTTTTTTCTTTTTCTTAAATTTTTGCTTTATTTTCTGTACACCCTTGAGTTGTTGTCTACCTGTGACCCCAATCTTGAATGTCCTAATCAAGAATCATATTCACAACTGTTTCTTATCCACATCATGAATTTAATCACATGAGTGTAAAAATTGATCATCATGAAGTTAACCTTTTTTTAACATTGGTTATTACAGAGTGTGATAATTGAGAGAATCCAAGCTTCGACTGAAGGGAGGAAAAGGATGATCTACTTGGGTGATGGAGTTGGTGATTACTGCCCAAGCTTGAAGCTCAAGGAAGGAGATTTCGTAATGCCAAGGAAGAATTTCCCACTTTTTGATAAGATTTGCCAGAATCCTCTGGCTCTGAAGGCCGAGATTCATGAGTGGACTGATGGAGAAGAGCTTGAGCACATTTTGCTCAACCTGATCAACACAATCGTGTTGGAAGAGAGTGCTGCTGCTCAGTTCATTACGACTGACTGCAAGTTACAGACCATCTCTGTTTCTGGTCATGAGGCCTTCCCTAAAGCTCTCCCAGTTCAGCAGTAGTGGATTTGAATGGTCATTTTGTATGTATGTAACTAATGTAATTTTGCTGGCAAATTGTTGTGGTAAGCTTGCAAAATGTTGCAAATCCAGATAAAGCTTGTTTTCTTGGTCTAGAAATAAGCTAGGCTTCTAAGTTTGTGTTTTTTTTTTTGAAAGGTGGTTTGGAATCTGGTAAAGCTGGGAGGCTCATCCCTACTTATATGACTCCTAAGTTTGTGATTTCTAATTGATCATGAAAATTGGATTATGTGTGTTCTTGAGGAAACAAATCAAGAGTGAAAAATCTGGCAGCTGCATGAATTTATGGACATCCAATTTTGAATTGGCCAAGTAGCAGCACCACGGTACATATTTCTGGACTTGCTTGCTTACAAAATTCATGGCTGCCTTTAGTGCGTAGGGTCACGGTTCTTTACTTTATCTTTTGGTAATGAGACATGACACATGACATACGATAAAATAGGGAAACAACCCCATTCAAAACCTAAATGACATAAGAGATTTGGGGTCTAATCACGTGTGTTCAATTTGTGATCGAGTATGATAGGTAGCAAGGATAATGTTGGATTGGATTTAAAAGTATAATCTTGGCAAGCTATGGACAAGATTGAGAGGTTTAATTTGCCAAGACGTTTGCTAAGAAATTTTTAAGCACCATCTAGGAGTCATGTACGCAGGCACGCTTCTACTGCCTGTGGTTGTCATTGTCATCAGTTAGTCTGTTTTACGTAGAAGCCATTTTTCGGTTTGCCGGAAACTTGACGGAACTATTAAAATTTAAATTCGCATTGCACCAAAATAGACTAAATCGAAAAATTAACAACAAATATATTCTTCTATATTTTTTACTTATTTATTTTTATAGAAAATTACACATAAGTGTCATTTTAAAACTTTAATTAACCCTAAGACCATCTAATTTTTCTTGTACACATAAAGCCACTTGCATCATCAAATTTCTCTGTCCTTCACGATTTTACCCTTCTATCTAAGAAAACTAACTGCTTCCTATTATATTAATCATTCTCTCTTCTCTCTCTTCCCTCGACGAAATTCTCTGAGATTAATTACTCTCTCCTCCCTTTCTCTCTCGCCGGCGAAATACTCTCTCTCTCTCATCGGCGAAATACTCCCTCAATCCACCATCACGTCGGCAACTGGAACTGGAATTGAATCACGATGCTGTTTCTGGACTGGATCTCCGACACACGACGCCGACTTGAACTAGATCTCTGACTCTCTCCTCTTCCTCTGAATTCCACCGACCACATCTCCGTCTCAAGCTCCTCGATGACTCCCTCCACCGTTCTGTCGTCTAAGATGAGCAGATTTCGAGCCTGACCCGAAACATTTGGTTCTCCAAACCGGGTTAACCTTTCGATCTTGGATCGCAGCTGCAACGAATTGACTCGGGAGATCCGTAGTTTCTGCTGACGACGAGAATGAGGTTTGTTCTACTTCTGACGAACACAATTGAACGCTAGTGAGTCCAAAGCGTAGCGCCGCCGCAGTCGAGAAGCCTCAGCAAGTTGAGGTCGTGGATCCGAACGATGATGTTCGCCGACAAGAATTCTAGAACCTCCGGTCTCCGCGAGAAGTTTCGTGTCTGACCTTTTCAATTTCTAATCAAACGTTTCAGAAGCTTGATCTATTTCATTCTCTTACTCTGCTTGTAACTTGATTCGGTGAATTCTTACATTGTTATCCTTGATCTCATGTTAACAAATCATCAGATTAATTCCTTTGATTGAAATTGTTTCAGTTTGATCTATACTCTATCAAATGATTATAGCTTGTTGCCTATGTATCGTTGTAGATCCATTGTGGTTTTCTAATTGGATAACATTATACTTGTAGACAGAATGAGAATTGCTGAAGTTTTTATTAAGAAGGATCGTAGTTTTGTTATGGTTTACATGGATGAATGTGATGATTACTTTATTAAGTTCTTGAGTTATGTTTGGTTGAAGTTGAAATCGGAGTAATTTGATTCTAGTATTTGAGATTTTCAATTTATAGTTGTTTTGATATTTTGGGGTAGCTTTTGTATTGCTTGGTAATAGCTTTTATAGTCCTTGGGATTATCTTTATTAGTCTCGACTTTAGGGAATAGCTTTTGTTCTACTTAGTAATAGGTTTTTTTGGTGGTAAGAGTAGTTTTTGTTGTCAGTGACAGTAGCTTTCAATGTCAGTGACAGTAGTTTTTCTTATGTCTTCAGAAATCTCACTGGAGTAGCTTTTATTGCTGGTGACATTAGTTTTTGTTGTTGGTGACAGTAGCTTTTAGTGTTGGTGACAGTGATTTTTCTTATCTCGCCAGGAATCTCACTGAAGTAGCTTTTGTTATTGACTTATTGGTAAGAGTAGCTTTTGGTTGTGGGGATTGTAGCTTTTGTTGGTGGTGGGTAGCGTTGCTTTTGTTGATGATAGTAGCTTTTATTGCTTGTGACAGTTGCTTTCGTGACCTCGCCGGAGGTCGCTAGGAATCTCACAAGAGTATATTTTGTTGCTAGTGACAGTAGCTTTTGTGGTCCCCGGAAACCTTGCTGAAAGTAGCCAAAGTTTGCTGGCGGTCAGCCGTAGTTCTCCGAAGGTCGGCCGGAGACTCACTGGAGGTTGACCGGAGACCGATCTGAGTTGGCCGGAGAAGGAAGAGAGAATGATTGTTGACTTTTTACTCTATTGGCATTTACGTAAATATGTTAGTTTTTATATCCAAAATTAAACACCTATTTTAATCTAGTGGCTTTATGAGAGAAGAAAATAGTGGCCCTATGGCCAAAAAAATATTTAAAAATGGCATTATATGTAATTGGTCCTTATTTCTAACATCGTACCATGCAGCTACATCCATTAAGGATTGGATCTTGGAGTTACTGGGTGTCCTAAATAAAAGCCAAATTGAAGTATTTTTCATGCTTCTTTGGGCCACATGGTCAGAACGCAATAAATTGGTTTTCAATGGTGGGTTTTTCAATCCCATGCACATTGTTAGTTGGTCCATGCATCTACTTTCTGAGTATCAACGCTGCCATCATGTGAAGAATTCAGGAAGAGGTAATAGACCCAAGACTGCTAAATGGGTGGTTCCCCCCAGAGGAAGACTTAAGATAAATTTTGATGGGGCCTTTCAGAGCAATGATGGGATTGGGGGAGTGGGAGTAGTGGCTCGTGATGACATAGGTCGCTTTCATGGAGCATGCTCTCAGATGTTACCATTGTTAAGCTCAGCGCTACAGGCAAAGGGTGAAGCGTGAAGAGTAGGGCTGCTCCTAGCCATACTTCAAGGCTGGCGTGAGGTAGAGTTGGAGAGTGACTGTGTAGTCCTAATTGCTGCCCTCCACCAACAAATGGAGGACAACTCCGAGGTTAGTCTAATTTTTAGATGATTGTAGAATTTTCATGCGAAGTTTTGATTGGATTGAAATTCGACACATTTTTCATGCAGCAAATAGATTGGCTCACTTTGCTAGTTTAGATCATGTTGTGGATCTTTGTTTAGATGAGGCTCCTACTTTCATACAGGATGTTCTCTATGAGGATAATTGTAACACAACTATGCTTGCTCGGGGTTCAGGTATTACGTCCCCCTCGATGTAGCAAAACTTATTTAATAATATAAATAACGGGTGTGGGGTTGAGCCTCCCAGTTAGGCTGGGTTCCAAACCCCCATTTTTCAAAAAAAAAAAAAAAAACACAGACCAACTAACTCTTGAAAGCAGCCACTTCTCCTCATATCTCAAACCCAGTAAATTTCCTGCCACTACTGCCAATTGTTGTCAAATCATTGATCAATAACCTTCGAACCCCAAATCACTTCCTCGAATCCAATTTTTTTTTTCAAAACCCAAAATTTGATCTAGTTCAAATTTAATTTCGTTGAATTCTTTTTACTCAAGCCCCCAATTTTGAATTTGGTTCATCAAATTGTTGACGTCGGTGTCATTTCAGCAGCCGGTTAAGATTGAAACCTCCGAATTTGCCTCTCCACATATCTGATCGGGTTTCACTATTGCTCCATATATGCTAGAAACACTGTAACTATCTGGCACACAACAGAGTTGCTAAACACAACACTTTTTTTTTTTTTTTTGAGAAATTGCTAAGTACGACTTCTAATGATCATTTTGCACTCAGAATAATATGTTTTGCAATAAGTGACCACGTGTATTAGGGCAAGTAGTTTTTTGGGTTTCCATGCAGTCTATAAGTGAACACATTTAGGCCCCGTTTGAGATTGTTTCGCTTTTAGAAAAATCATTTTTTGTTCAAAATTTTAGATTTTATTATGTTTGGTAAATAAATAAAAAGTAGCCTTAATTGAAAGTTATAGGTCACTAGCAGCAGATTTTAGAAGCAGCTCAAAAGTTGCTATAGATTAAAACACACTCTGCAGTTATTTTATGTACTGACAGCACTTTTACAAATATTATTTACTAAACACGAAATTGTTTTAATTCACAGCTGATTATTCTCAAAACACAGCAGCAGCAGTTCTTTTTAAAAGTCACAGCAATCTCAAACTAGCCCTAATTTTTCACGACAAAGCTAGTGAATATAGTAGAATCATATATACAAAATGAGCTAGATTTTCAATATTTCCGAGCTTATACTATTATTCTAACTATTCATATTTAGATATGCACTCTTCACAGTTTTCTGGATGAGTAAAAACATGAACAAATGAAACTCTATTGTGCGTCATTCACTAAAGTTAGGCCCAGTTTGGTATTGCTTTTGGAACCTGCTTTTGGTCCAAAAGTGCTTCTGGTGCTCAGTGAGGTTGTTTGGTAAACTTCAAAATTCTGGCTTCTGGGCAGAAGCGCTGCGCCCACAGCAGGAAATCAAGAGCTAGTTTTAGTAGCGGAACTGAGCTGAAAAACACGGAGGTATTGAAGTTGACTGAACTACCTTATTTGTCCTCGTCCTTTTCTAAAATTTACATTAAACATTGATTGCCAATCTTTTCTCCTCTTCGACAACTCGAACAGAGACGACCCAGAATTTTCTGACTCTTCACCAACCTTCACAAACACTGAAAATTAACCATAGATAAATATCAATAGCGATGCATTAAGGTCAGAACTGGACCAAAGCAAACCAAGCTGCGACCTGCAGTGGCCTTGGCGGTGGCCGAATTGTACCCAAAACGTTAATCATCCTAAATTCAACTATAATCGAAACCAAGTATATCAATACGTAGAGCGTGAAGAGGAGATCGACTTTCGTACCTCATGCATTGCAGATGATCGCCCGAGTTGCCGGAAAACGCCGAAATTCTGCCGAAAAGGCTGGAGCTTCTTGGTTTCAAATCGCCTTCATCAGAGCTCGTCGGTGAAAACCCAAGCCATAGGCTTGGTCGCGACGGTGATGTGTCCGAACGCCGGTGTCCGACGCCTAGAGATGGCTGGAATCGGAAGTGAGGATCGGTGACTGTCGAGGATACCGGAGAGGCAGAGATCGAGGCGTCTGAAGTTCTAAAATTTTCTGGAGGTTTCTGGGTCGTTAATCCTATCTCGGCCCTTATATAATTGATTATATAATTGAAAGCGACGGACCAGATTAAATGGTGATTGAAATCTAAGGTCCATATTGCACTGTCAATATTCTTTTTATTTAAAATGAATTTCCTTATTTCCAAACTTCCGAAATATGAAATAAATAGCTCCGACGTCCGAAAAATTTCACCATGGACTCATCGTGCCGTGTACTTTACTATCGGGTTCTCAAATTGAAGATTTAACTTATCGAAAATTTTTAAAGTTATTCCTGAACACTGTTAATAATTATAGAGAGCGCTATATATATATATATAACAAAAAAACCTAAAATTTTCACCGATATTACAAAACTCTAAAATTTCTTACATAATTTTGATTTTGATGAAAGTAGAAATTACTCAAGTGAAGAGACTAGTGAAGACATGGAGGATAATGAAAGTGGAAATTACTCAAGTCTAATGAATGCGTCTACTTAGCATTTAGTTGCAAATTTCAAGTGACTTTAATATATTTTATATAATGATTCCCGTTGAACTATGAAATTAATCCAAATATTCTGGACTTATTTTGTGTAATTGTAAAACATAATATGCATATTGAAGGGTTTAAAGTAAATCTTTTATTCGGTCTAATCAAGGGTATAAGGATAATACATGAGAAATTTTTTTTATTTGGTATGATTACATAATCAAAAAACAAAATTATGTATTTTAGTAGCATATCTTAGCATGTATGACCATTTTGGTAATTATACCCAACTAAAGCACTTTTGCCTTGCAACTTACCAAACACCTAGAAATTGCTTTTCGTTCTCACAACACTTTTAAAACACAGTTTACCAAACACCTCAGCTGCTTCTTCTCACAGCAAGTTCGGAAGTGTTTCCTCTCACAGCAGGTTCGGAAGTGCTTCTTCTCACAGCACAGCAATCCCAAACTAAGCCTTAATCTGACAATACTATAGTGTGATAATAGCATTGACTGGAAGAAATTAAACAAAAAAAGTAGGTTTAATTGCTTGTTGGGAAATTTCATTTGCTAAAACCGCTTATGAATCGAGGAATCATAAAGTTGGCTCCCGATCCACTAGCACCACTAACATGGAACATCAGCACAACCTACGATATGCCCTATAATTCATATTAGATTTTGTTTTGAATCTAGCCACTTTCCTTCGAGATCCAATTAGTGTTTAGATCCACTATATTGATCTCCACTGTCGGTTCTTTTTTTTTATCATCAATTGTCATCTACTGATCTTTCCATGCAAATAATTGCACTATTATGCAATTCATTGAATTATAAAGCCTATCTTTTTGAGTCGACAAGAAAGGTCATGATCGAGTTAGTGAAATGATTTGCTTTTCCGTTGAATTATTTTGACCAGGAAAGCTTGATTTTCAGATGAAGGTATTGCAGTGTGGTATGGATTTAGAGTCGACAAGAAAGGTCATGATCGAGTTAGTGAAATGATTTGCTTTTCCGTTGAATTATTTTGACCAGGAAAGCTTGATTTTCAGATGAAGGTATTGCAGTGTGGTATGGATTTAGATCGATCATGTAACAAATATGTATGAACAGCCTTGTATATTTTGTTGCATGCATACTCCTTTTGCTTCCCATTCATGGCAAAAGGAGCAAAAAATGGTATCCAAAAAGCAAAAGCAAAAGCATTACGCACGTACGTAGCTTAGGCACCTTGGATATGCATGATGATCTTGAATGGACTTGGTACGCTATGATGGAATGGTATGGGGTGCTTTAGTTTCTGTTCCGCTTCTCATTTCTGTTTCATTTATATAGAAACAAGTTGTCCACTTATGCTCGGCTGTGAAACAGATTTAAGGACCGTGAGTCACGCCGCATATATTATTATGTATTTTTTTTTTGAGACATCATATACATTTTTTACTCACAATCCATCAAAATTGTTCCTTAAGCCGGGTGAGTAAAAACTTGTCCCTCATAAAAGAAAGGATGCAACTATTTCCACTCTACTAAATAATTTGTTCACCCTACAATCTGTTTTAAGTAAATCTCTATTTTGTGTTTGGCTCAAACACTAGGTTACTTGACTTAGTGGTAATAGGATTTAGAAGGATCTAGATATTCCTATTCAATGTATGATTACCTTTCCTTATATGATTCGGATTCTATGCATTGTAATTCTCTATATAAAGAGGCACATATTATCAATGAGAATACACAATAATTTTCCCTCAATTTTTGAATCCCTAAAACACGTTATAACACGAGCCTAACCCTAGCCTTAAAAACCGAAACCCTAAAATCGTAGCCTTCAAAACCCTAGCAACTACCGCCCGCAGCAACCCTGTAGTAGACCTAGCGTCGTAACTCACCCTAGCAACTACCGCCCGCAGCAACCCTATAGACCTAGCGTCGTAACTCAACGCTAACCCTACCAGGTTAGCCTCGCTGCCCCTGCAGCGCTCGAGAACGTTTGCCTACTCTCATGCTCGCTATCCCGCGAGTCCCCACGACCCCGCGACATTTAGACCCCCCGAGCGCGCCCTGCATCTGCTACCCCCACTGCCTTACGCTCGCTTGCTGCCCCCACAATCCTATGCTCGCTCACTGCCCCCACAGCTATTACGTTCCCCTGGGCTTGCTACTCCCCTCGTGCGCGCCCCACAGCCCCGTGGCCCCGCAGCTATGAGGACCCTCAGTCCAAAGGCTCTGCAGCACCCATAGCCTACCCTCGCAGCTCCCTCGTTCAGTTAGCCTCGCCCAAAGCTCGCCTGCCTCGCATATCCCCAAGCAACCTGTTTTCCAACACGCCTGCATCAACACGTGCGTGTTCTCAAACCTCAAATCAACAAGTTTTTAAGATTAAAGTTCCCGTTTTTTGAATTTTTTCATTTTTTTCATTTTTTTCTCAGGGACTTGCAACCTCTCTTCTTATACCCCCCCTTCTTCTTTATAGGGGAGACCAAAAAGCCGAACTGTGGGAGTTCGTGCTCACTCTAAGCTTAGAACTTGTAGAGTCTTTCAAACTTAGAGTTTGTTGAGATAAAAACGATCGACCATAAACATCATTGTTTCAATCTAATCCAACCCCTCTCGAAAATTCCAAATTTCTTGGAATCGACTACACTAATAAATTCTTATTGTTTTCGTGGTAGCTTATTTTGCTCCAAAACTAACCTTATTATCTTGTTGTTTTTCAGGATGAGTAACCTGAAAAAGTTGAGCTTTGCTCCACTAGAGACAATAGGCGTAGGATACCACAAGTGGGTCCGTGATGTGCCCCAGCATCTTAAGGTTGATGGGATCCTGAGTATGATCCAAGAGCCAAGTTAGGATGTGCTTACTCCTCAACAAGCTGCTGCTTTTGAAGCAAATAGAGCTACGAGAGAGGCAAATGAAGTGAAAGCCATTCTTCTCATGACAAGGTACATGAATGACGCGCTTCAGAATGAGTACCTCAATGAGGAAGACCCAAGAAAACTATGGGTAGAACTCGAGCAGTGTTTTGGCAACGTTCGTGATTCCCTACTTCCAAACTTAGAAGTGAGATGGCATAACCTCCGCTTATGTGATTTCAAGTGTGTACTTGACTACAATTCAGAAGCACTTCGTATCAAGTCTTTAATGGAATTCTGTGGGCAGAAAATCACTGATATGATGTTGATCGAGAAGACTCTGTCTACCTTCCCCGTCTCTGCATTGATGGTAGCCAAGAACTATAGGATTGATGTCAATGCTGGACATATCACAAGATTTCATGAGCTTATTGGTGCCATGAACGTGGCTGAA
>JANPXK010000054.1:0-43891 GCA_024704745.1 Rosa lucieae
AGACGGCAATTCTGGAAATCAAAATTGAAGGCACTAACCTCAGAGCGGTAGCCAGATCCAGCAGCACCGCCGCCACTGGTGGAGGCGGACGTAAAGAGCAAGGAAACGGTGCAGATCAAGAGGACGACAACGGAGAGCAACAGCTTCCCAATCTTGGCCTTCACACTTGCTCCTCCTCCCCACTTGCTTCGCATGCTGCCGATTATAAAGCCCCGCTCTGCATCAAAAATCAATTCCAAAAATTTTCAGATCGTTTTCAGTTGGCTTTTGGCAGAAATGTTTAGAGTCGGAGTGAAGGTTTAGCTACCTTCGCATTGCTTCAGAAGTTGAGCTTCTCACTCTTCCAACTCCCACTTTCTTTAATCTCGGTGTGTCCTGATTAATTTGGTACATGTCGATGCTGATCGATTACCTTCAATTCTTGCATGGTTTGTATTGAAACCGCATTTTTCTATCCGAACCCGAAATCAAACTGACCGGCTGCGACTTAGAAGATAGAAGCAGCTATTGATCTTTCCTATAGATAAGAAATAAAATGTAGGACTTAGGAATCATAATATACAAGTTTCAAGATTTTGAGTTTTTTTGTGATTACCTCCCTGTGACTTGGAGAATCAAATTGAGACGATAATTACTTGCGGTCTCAACTATCAATTTGGGATGGGGAGCTGTTAGAACTTAGATGTAGTTATCGAATATATCTCTTCACTGTTTTTCTCTTTTCTTTTTTTTGTTGTTTCTTTTTTTTAAATTGCCTTTAACCAAATTTTAGAAAACTTTGAGAAGATTTAGAGAATTTTGAGAAGATTTATGCTAGAGCTGGGATTTGAAACCGTAAAACTGGAGGAACTGCACCGAACCGCACCGAAAGTCTCGGTTCGGTTCAGTTCTACGACATATGTGATTGCAAGTTTTTCGGTTCGGTTCTTAGTGTTGTTTTTACGGTTCAGTTCCGGTGCTTGTTTGTAAAACCTCATTGAAACCGAAATATAGATGTCAGTATATAATTGGATAGGGATCAGGCACTACTTATTTATGTAAAATATACCATTTCTCATGTGATCGGGCACTACTTGTATGCGATCAGAGCCTTCCATTTTATCTCATAATCTCCTGTCCATTCGATCAAAACTCTAAAAATTTATCTCTTCCCTCAAACTCTCACTCTCTCGGTCTCTATCCGACTCTGACTCTCTCACTCTCTCACTCTCTCAGCCGGTCAGATCCAGACGAGCGAGGCCAAGTATTCCAATCTTCCAGACGAGCGCGACGAACCCAGACGAGCGAGAGTGTGAGACCCTGACGAGCGAAAGTGTGAGACGAACCCAGAAACATCGCATCTGCTATTTGGTTGATGATCCGTCTTCGATTTGGGCCATGGCTCAATGTAAGCTTTCAATCCTTTCATTTTTCTCGCTATACACTCATCGCTCTGCAATTTCCCGTGAAATCTGACCACTTTTTCCTTTTCGTTTGAACCCAGTCTTGCATTGAAGGAAGGTTGTTAATGCAGAAAGGTACGACCTTTACTCTTTTCTTTGATCCTATTGCCATTTCACTGCTTTGTTTACGTTATCATAGGCATTTTCTTTCGGTTATCTGATTTGGGTTTGCATGCCTGTCTTCAATTTGGGAACTAATTTCGGTTTTGCTTTGCTTTTCTGTGCAAATTTGATGCTTTACTTGCTTGGTTCGTCTCTTGTTTAGAAACCCATTTCGTTTTACTGCTCAGTTTTCACTTTTGGGCTACTTTTTGTTCTAATTGCTTGGTGCATTGCTTTGTTTTGTAGTAGTTAGTTGAAAGGTTCGACCTTTTTTCTTTTGTAATTTCGAATTTCTTGTATATCTTATTCGATCATCAAGGGACTAAATATGGTCGAAAAATGTTGAATTTGGTGATCAAAGGTTGGGCAAGGTTGGCTTTGGTTGCTGTTTTAGTTGAGGAATGGAGAAGATAATACATAAATTCTGGGCTTTTTTTTCTTCGTTTGATATATTTTTGTTTTCTTTTGGTTCAATGTCGAGTCATCGGTTTTGAGGTGATTGCCATTCAGAATGAAAGTATTAGCATTGTAAAACTCACTCAGATTTATCAACTTGTACCTTGATTGGCTGAGTTTGAGTTTGTTTTGGTAACTTATCACTCAGGTTGAACACATCCAAAAGTTTTGCACCTTTCCTCTATTTTTTTCTTTGTTAGTCAGAAAACTAAAATGTCCTTTTTTTCAGTTCCGATCACAGCACTATTCTTAACTCTTTTTTGCACTTCTTTAATTACCTGGTCCACCATTTGGGTCGTTGTTTCCTTTCTTTTGCTGATTCTTTACTGGCTCGCACTAATGATCCTATTCCTGATTCTTTCCATATCAGTGTGCTTTATTAACTATACTCATGGGACTAAAATCTGTGTTGAATTGACTGTTGATCTAAATTCTTTACCACTTTAAATTTTGGTGTTTTTTCTTTTAACAACCTTCATTAAATTCAAGGGTATTTTGTCAGCTTCATGTCTATCTGTTTGCAGGGAGGAGATTGAAAAACAAAAGGCTCATGAGCGATACATGAGGTTGCAGGAGTAGGGAAAAACTGAACAAGCAAAGAAAGATTTAGGTAATATGCAAAATTGACAAATTATAGCTTCATTTTTGAGACTTCATTGGAATTCTTTTAAGGCAGGCTATAATATGCGAACTGAGTTTTTTCAATCAGCATTCAGGCTCGATTTTAGCTTGTTCGGCTCGTGTTCGTAAGATAAATGAGCCGAATATGAGATCAATATTAGGCTCAACAAAAAAACGAGCCGAGCTTGAACAAGGATATATTCGGCTCGTCTAGTTCATGAGTAGCTCGAGTTTGTTAAAGCTCGACGTTTGTTAAAACTCGACTCATGAAAATTTAGAGTATAATAAAAATATAATTTTTCTGATCTCAAATTTTTAATTCTTTTTATTACATTTCTCTTCAATTGGAAGATAATTTGAGATTTTAAGTAAAATATATTATAATAAAGTCAAAGGGGATTTTTTTTTTTGAGGGGAATGAAAGACTAATTCATTGATGGGGAATCATTACAATCAGAGATTACAATAGCCTCCACACTTGGAGGAATATTGGTAAAAAAATTCACCCGAAACTGACCAACCTTGGCCTCTTGCGCTAGAGTCTGCGCCACCAGATTTGCATTACGATTAATATAATTCACTCTTGCACCTGGCGCAGCTCGCAGTAACACTCTCATGCCCCTTAACAAAAATCCCAGGTCCGAGTGATCCAGAGAAGACCCAGCCACAGCTTGCACCAAATCCATGCAGTCGGTCTCTACCACCAAAGGAGTAAGCTAGTAATCAAGTGCTAGTTGCACTCCATGAATTAAAGCAAGTAATTCTGCATGCCTTGGGGAATTAGCCACCTCCAGAGTATGTCAAAATCCCCCCACCGCCAAATCTTCATGATCCCGAAAATTCCGCCCAACCAGGCCGGTTTCTAGGTTGAAAGCCGCATCCACATTGAGCTTGATAAACCCAGCCGATGGTTTACACCACTTATGTAATACCTGCTAATTTTGGATTATTATTTTAAATTTTCTTTCTTCCTTTTTTAATTTTTAAATTTAAAGTCAATTGAATCCAGCCGAGCCTATTTAAGCTCGATCTTGTCCAATAAATCGAGCCGAGTCGAGCCTAGCTCGGACTTAAGAAAAATATTCAAGCCGAGTCGAGCTTGAGCATGGAAAAAAAAAATTGGGCTAAATATTGTTTAGTACCCTGTGGTTTGGGTCTAAAATCAATTCAGTCCCTAGACTTTCAATTTCATCAAAAACGCCCTCACACTATCATTTCTCATCTGATAGATCTCGCCATTAGGATTCCGTCAAATGGAGCGGTTAAGTAGCTAATGTGGCATGCCAACTTGGCACTGGTGGGGCCCACATGGCAGGCAAAATTCTAAAATTCTAAATTAAAATTTCAGAAAATTGAAATAACAAAATTGACGAAATATCTCCTCTTCTTCTTCGCTCTCATCCTCCTCGTTTCTCTCTCCTCCCAAACCGCCGACCCGAACCCCATCGCCAGCCCACACCGAGCTGACCCGCTACGGCTTCCCAATCGGGCTCCTTCCTTCTCCGGTCAAAAATTACACCGTCAACCCCCTTATCGCCGATTTCGTCATCGACCTTGGCGACGCGTGCAAGATCACGCTCCCGCAGGACAACTACTTGGCCACGTATTCCAAGAAAGTCACCGGCAAAATCAACCAAGGCCGGATCGCCGAAATCAACGGCATCAACGTCCAGGCCTTCTACCAGTGGTGGTCGATCATCGGAATTAGGTCCAGCGGCAAGAATTTGGTGTTTGAGGTTGGGATGGTGACGGCGAGGTACCCTTTCTAAGAACTTCAATGATAGTCCGGCTTGTGAGGGCCGCCGCAAGAGTCCATAGCTGGATTGTTGGGATCCACATTCACAGAGGAATTCAGAAAAGAATTGATGGAATCATTGATATTAAGTGCCGCATCAAAACCATCAGGATTAACATGAGAATTTGGAAGTCCAGGTTTTACTTTAAACAAATGGTCCAAGGCCTATAGCCGGTGGTCTGATGATAAAGGCAGGGGAAGACTTCGAAATAGGTGTGATATCATTCGAATTTCCAACTAGCATCATGCTGTCTTTTCGCAACAAATGGTGAAGATGGTGCCTTAGAATGGGTTTTCTGGAACCACTGAAAGGGATCCAATAGTCGGTTTTCTAAGGATGAGCTGTTGAGATTGATGTGAGAGAGAGAGAGAGTCAATTTTGTTATTTCAATTTTCTGAAATTTTAATTTAGAATTTTGGAATTTTGCCTGCCATGTGGGCCCCACCAGTGCCAAGTTGGCATGCCACATCAGCTACTTAACGACTTCATTTGATGGAATCCTAACGGAGGGATCTATTGGATGAGAAATGATAGAAGGGTGTTTTTGATGAAATTGAAAG
This sequence comes from Rosa lucieae, assembly GCA_024704745.1. NCBI lineage: Eukaryota > Viridiplantae > Streptophyta > Magnoliopsida > Rosales > Rosaceae > Rosa > Rosa lucieae. The sequence continues at coordinate 4,978 of JANPXK010000054.1, forward strand.
TCTAGGGACTGAATTGATTTTGGACCCAAACCACAGGGTACTAAACAATATTTAGCCCAAAAAAATTCAAGCTTTAGCCCGGCTCGACCTTGATAAAAAACAAATGAGCCGAACTATCATTTCGCTCTGGCTCGGCTCATTTACACCCTTAACTAAGCTTTTGCGCATAGATGTTGGAAAAAAACTGCTTCATTAAGCTAAAAGCTAAAACTATTTATTTCTTTTTGAATGACTCTAAAATAGTAAAATATGCTCCCCTCCTCATTTGGCCAATTATGTATTGACACATGTACTTTTACTTAAATTGGGCCTCAACCCCAAAATAAATTTAACCCAAAACTAGCTCTGCATTCCCGACTCTTTTTTGGACCCAAACCCGAAATAACTGACCAGCTGCGACTCACAAGCTGCTATTGATCACTGTCACTGTTGCCTAGGGAAGAAGAAGAAGAGGAAGAAGAAAAAGAGAGACAGAGACAGAAGGCTCCGGTGCTTAGGTGAGTACCTAACCCAGATCTAGTAACCGCCACCGTCGCATTGCCAAGCTAAGCCAATTCTGAGAGCCACTCGCAGCCACAGTCTCACAGTGATAAAGAGAGAAATGGCGTCTCGGCTGCAGAAGATCGAAACGGACGAATCAGTACTACTGCGAGTGACGCATTCCAACCTCAAGACCTTCTCCGCTGAAATCCGGTTCTCCCTGCAGAGCACCGTGGAGGCCGTGAAAGACAAGCTATGGCGCAAATGCGGCACTTCTGTAAATTCCATGTCTCTTCATCTCTACGACGATGCCAACACCAAAGTCGCCGATCTCGCCGACAATTCCAGACCCCTCGGCTTCTATTCCCCTCTCGACGGGTCCGTCACTCACTCTGTTTGCTCTGTCTGTGTAGTTCTGATTTGATTTTGATGTGATTGAATTTCTGATTTGTGTGGATAACTGTGTTTTGAAAGGTTCCGGCTACATATTATAGACCTGGACCCGTCGTCGGTGACCTCCGGCGGGTGGCTGGAGGACACGTCATTGGTGGAGAAGTACACGATTTCCCAGGAAGCTTATGAGAAACGCGATGGTAACCTTCTCAAATTAGAAACTACATTTATTTTTGTTACTTTCTTCTGTGAATAAATTTTGCCTGCTCCTCATATTTAGATAATGTGTTATTTTAGGAGCAAAACAAAATGGTGTACAAGTGTGTGCTTAGTTCACTCTAGATCATGAACTTTTGTTTCGAAGAGACTGTTACTATGAGTGTATTGTTTTGAAATTCCATCTTCATGCTGTTTTTCAGGCACTTTTAAAAAGTTTAAGGACAAATTGGCATCTCAGAATACATCAGCTGTTGATAATAAAGTAAGCTTCTTCCGTCTTATCTGTTTAATATGCATATTAGCTGTACAATGAGTTTAATCCCTACTGCTGGTATCTGCCTTTGTTAACCATGGATCATATCAATAGAAGTTCCTTTTTAGTCAGCCTTGCGTGTGAAGTTTATTGATTTGTTTTTAACTTTTCTGTAGATACCAGACAACTACATGGAAGACCTCTGTGTAAATATTAAGGTCAGTTAACTTCTCTTTTGCTTTTTTTTTTTTTTTCATTTGTAGGTCTGGGTAGTTTTTGAAATATCACAACAGAAATTAAGTTCTTGGAAAGATACCTGTGACTTTTTAAAAGGAATAGAGATACTTGAGAAAGACTAAACAAAAATGGATGTAAAGAATCAGGAATTCTGTGAATAAATACTTCCTCAAGCTGTACTATTCAGTGGTGGTGAATGGAAAACATTGTTTACTTTTCAACCTTTTTATTTTCAGGCATTATTGTGGTTTAGTGGGGTCATTTTCCAGATCTAGTTGCCATTTTCTTCAGCGTATGAATACATCAAATAGTGTTATCTTTCTCATTTGAAAAAGGTGTTTAGCTTACCTATTGTTATTAACACAGTTTTTTTTTTTGGTTAATTTTTAATACATTGTAGGTAGGAGATAGATGTCAAGTTGAACCAGGGGGCAAAAGAGGTGTTGTTAAATTTGTTGCCCGAGCAGAATCTTTGGCTCCTGGTTTCTGGATTGGAGTTCAGTATGATGAACCATTGGGAAAGCACGATGGCATGTAAGTGAGCATGATTCATAAGATGATTTTGGCTTCTCATTGGCCAACAGTATCAACTTTCTATTCTTCATCCCCCTAGCTCCCACCAATGTCTTATTTCCTTACAATTAAAGAAGTCATTACAAAGTTTATATTGTTTACCATCTTAAGTGTATCTAATGATAGTCTACTAGGTAGAATGAGAATGTAAATTACTGATGGTTAGTTTTTTTCCTCTACGTTTATGAGTTGAAGAACCCTATATGCTGTGATGTACATGACATTCATAAAATGACATTGATTAGAAAAGAATGAGAAAGATTTAGCTCTTGATTCGTACCGGATCTGAAATGAATCATGTCTATTCCTATCCTCAAAGACTAGACTTCTGGGTCTGGAGTTCAATACTGTTCCCACTTATCTTTTTCAATATAGAGGAGTTAGTGGCCACCACTAGTTTTTAGTGAAAAATGAGCTGCTTTAATTTTTTATATTGTGTGCTCTTAAGTGAAGACATTATAACAACAGATGTTAATTACAACTGCTTATCTTGTGATTGGCATTAGCGGAGAAATTAGTAGCTATAAGCTAGAATATGAAATAAATATATAAGTACCTGCTATTTCGATAGTGTGTGTGTCCCTCTGTTTTATTCTCATCAATTTATCTAGAGGATAAGTTCCTATCTGCAATGGTAAATAACTCATAGACTCTTGGTTTACTGGCGAAAGTAGTGCGGGAAATTGGTCTACTACTAGCAGAATGAGATAAACTGTCATGTTTTGTTTAGATAATGGAAAATTTTCTCATATTAGATCTTCTGTAAATGTGCTGGAGTGTTGAGGGCTCTCTGTTACTTGCCAGAAGGAAAGATATAGCCAGGCAGTAGCCATTCATGTCACTGAGTGCGTTCCTGGCATTGATCAATCTGGAGTATTCTTCACTCCAGATCCTGCACCTCACCACCTCATATTCTTGAAATCGGTGTCTGTTACTAGTAGGAGATCTTTGGTATGCTATCAAATAATCATGGTGAAATGTTTGCATTTTGCTATAGTATGAGTAGAGATTTTGAATTTGCGTCTTCTAAATTGGTATTGCATATTGGTTGAGAATCTTGCGATTCCTCCTTTTCATATCCCAGGGTGAAAGGAACTAGATACTTCAATTGCCCCCCTCTTCACGGCGCGGTGGTTCGACCCGACAAAGTCAAGGTATGTAAACAACTTTTAACTAGAAAAGAAATGTAATACGGTTTTTCTGTGTTCTTTTTTTTTTTTTTTTTTTTGTGGTTATCAAAGGAAAGATTTTCCTTTATATAAAGCATATTATAGTTTATTTTGATTGGTTGTTTGACAAGGAACATGAATGTGTCAGTTTTCACTTTCATATGACCTGTTAGGTCTGCCTCTAAACGTGCTATATTCTATGACATCCAATCATTCATGAAAAAAAGATTAGTTTGGGGTTAACCTGGGTAGGCTAGCAATTAGTGTTTCCCTTCTTGATATGTCCCGTTGTTCATGTTGAATTCCATATGAATGGCAACGGGATCTGTAGAAAAAGAAGAAGAAGCAGTTAAAGAAGTGGAGTCAGCTTAGGAATTATTCCATCAATGATGTCTTGATCAAGTTGAAAATTTGTGCTTCTGAGGGGTACCAGAATATTACACTTTTACTATCTTACAACTAATGCGGAGGTGTAAGCAGCAAGGCCAACTAGGCCACATAAATCAATGAAATTCTGTAGTTGGTCTCTGGAGTGGTGGAGTGGTTAAACACATGTGATATGTCATTTCTTCACATGTTAGTTTGAAACAATAACTTTTTACCATAGCGTATGTATTGTTTCTTTATTGTTAGCAGCCTCTGTAGTCTGTACTTACTGCATGATTTCAATATGGATTTGAACGATGCTGCAATGTTATCAAATTTCAGGTCGGTGACTACCCAGAACGAGATCCCTTTGAGGATGAAATTTAAGCAGACCTTGAGGAGAGTACTTGTTAGACCAAAAACAAGGAGATTACTTATTTACCTCCTGTTTCTACTGGCGGACTGTTATTAGGCAATCACCTCGAATTCTCTTTCTTTATTACATTTCTTCAGGTTGTAACGTTCGAGCAAGTGAAACCTTCCAAAGTGTTCAAAGAACTGAAAATTGTTTAAGGTGCTTCAGGGTCGAAGTGGAACTTTATGTTTGAAGCTTTGCTACCCCTATTGGTACATTACATGCTTTGTAGTTTGTCAGGGGGAAATGAAGTGAATTAAAAAACAATGTTCTTGCTTGGATCACACTGAATTTAATTTGTGCTTATTGGGTTTACATGTTCAACTCGTTTTTCTTATTCCTCCCTCATGGTTTGGAGGGGGAGATTGTTGGGTTTCCAGCCCATGAGTCTTTCCTAAGACAATTGTCTTAGAGTATGAGAATTGTTTACCCAGTAGGTTTTGGATTCCTACTGATGAATGGAGTTCCAATAAGGAAGGAAAATCCTTATTGATGTAGGATTACCTGTAGTCCTTGTTGATTACAGAGAAGGAAAAGGCATAATTGCCTACCACCAATAGGAATAGGTAGGAATAGGTTTCCTAATCGGTGAAGAAAGCTGATATCCTTATGGTTATATAAGGAGGGGTTCTGCTCTTAGTTTTGGATCACAAAGACAGAGAGCAAAGTGTATTCCATTCTCGGAGTTAGAGAGTGAGAGAGGGCAAAGAAGGGAGAGATACGAAGAGAAGAGAGAGTCCTTGTTTTCTTATTCTTTCTGGTTGTACCCATTATAAATATAGTGGAAGATCGTTTTTCTGTCTGATGGACGTAGGCAAAAGTTTTTGCTGAACCACCTTAAATCTGTGTTCTTGTGCTCGTATCTTTGTGGTTGTTTCTCTTGGTGTGTGCTGTGCTTATTTGTGGTTTTCAAATTCACATATTGACCGATTCTCAACACAACCTGAAGATATCAAAGAGATGATTGCTCAGCAGATGAGTTTCTGTGGTCGAGTTCGTTTAAGCAGTTTGTGCAAGTTTTGGATTTTGGTTTCTATGCGAAGAGATATCCGTGCTCCTAGACAACTCCCGTGGTTAGTACTTAGTCACCCTCAACTACCAAACTGTCATACGTACTTGAGATTCTCATATATGCCTCATTGAGGGCAAAGTTTTCAAGGTGAGGCTGCCTAAGCCGATTTTCATGAAGTCGAGGCTGGCTAGGCTGATACTTTAATAGTCACTACCAAAACTCTACTACTATCAACTAAGTAACTGATTAACAGTTGGTTGCCTTTCTCCCCTTCTATTTCTATTATTTCTATCTATGATCACAAGGTTGGAAGGTCCTATACCATCTGTGTGACCGCCCGCAATAAGACTACAGACAAGATCACAATCGTAGCACGTGACCTCCTCATGCAATATGCAACAACAACATGGGCCATGGAATTTAATAGTGGGCGGATTTAACTGACTTGTTCTAACAGGCCGTTTATGCCAGATTGGTCCAGGTCAGCCCAGCCCACTTGCAAAACTTGAAAGCAATCTGCTCCAAACTCAATCACAGATAATAGTCCAAAATTGTTGTATCTATGTATTATTAACAAGTGTACGTACATGGTAGCTGTAGCTAGTATAAATTATCTAGGTAGGCGGATGAGTATGGTAAGGGATAAAAAAAGAATGACACTAATAAGGTTTGTTCCCCCCCCCCGGATGGCAATGGGGAGGGTAGGATAAGGGGATTAAATTACCATCTCCATACCCGATTTCATTCTCCATCCCTGTACCCTCCCCAATCCCCGTAATAAGATACTGGGGATTCCCCGTCCCCGTCTCCATTGGGGATTAGTTTCCCGTACCCGTCCAAATCCCCGTTAACAATATTACTAATTTATTATATAAAAATTTATACAAATAATTATTGATTGTAAAATATGAAATTAAAATCAAACATCAAAATAAAATAAATTTCGTATTTCAATCAAGAAAAATTAACATGTTGATAAAGATCTTTATTAAAAGAATCTTCCTTTTTTTGAATATATTTATTAATAGAATTTAAATATTGACAAAAAGATGAAGTTTACATAAATATTTATTTATAAATAATATCAAAAATATATATAATAAATAAATAAAAAATATATATATTACATATATTTCCAGATAATTCTTATTGGGTGGGTATGGGGATGGGGATCAAACTACCATCCCCGCCCCGTACCCGATGTCACGCCCCGAATTTTGAATAATAAATTCAAATCCGAAACATGAAATAAACAACTTAATCTAATAAACGTTCTGAATTTTTTTCTCAGAAATAAACACACCTCGCCTCACTCATTAATACATAAACCAAATCCTCAAGAGTTTAATAATACAACACACTCTCTCCAAATTTAAATGTAAGCTCAATGAGCATCACAACCTCACAATAAAGCTGTAACTCAAAAACCACTACTCTAAGCAGCCTGATCACCTTCTCGATTCTCCTGACCTGTAGGATTACTCGCTACACAATTTGAATAGTGTACCGGGATTGCAACAACACCAAACCCGGTAAGCTTTACAGCTCGTATGAGTAAACAAGAAAGAACTGTTGATTTTATTAAATTTAAATTCCTTTAACTCATGTAACAACCAACAATTTCAACATTCACAATGCAAACATCAACCAACTTACAAGAAACAACAAGGAATACATTATTAAAATTCCCTGACCTCTATATCACCTATGTGGTCTTTCCCACAACCAGTTATTATTCCCATTGCATGTGGTCTTTCCCACCCGTGCAATTATCCTCACTGCATGTGGTCTTTCCCACCCGTGCAGTTATCCCCACTGTGGTCTTTCCCACTACCATTACTATTCCCATTGCATGTGGTCTTTCCCACCCGTGCAATCCTCCTCACTGCATGTGGTCTTTCCCACCCGTGCAGTATCTCCACTGTGGTCTTTCCCACAACATGTTAGAGCTCTAACTACATCGTTACTTGGCACCTTGGCCTAGGTTCAATTGTAAACGATATATTTCCGGGTTATTTAATAACCCTCGATCCTTGGACCCCTGTCCTCAGAACCCTACCTTCTCTACCCTCTATTCAACTAAGAAGGTCAACATGATTATCACGAACATTTATCGGTCACCATTATCACAAATAATCATGGCAATTTCAAAAACAATATCATCTCATGACCAAGTTATCGCAATTCCACACACACCTCAATGTCACACCATTCCATATATATACACGTAAATATATATATACGTAATCATCCGCTCAGGGATAATCACTAATACCAACTATAATTCAAGCATAAAAATCGTGAAATTCATTTTGTATAATTAAAATCATTTTACTTACCTATGGACCGTAGTTGATCAAGTCCATATGATTTAAAACAAATATTTATTCCATAAAAATTTTCACACAATTACGACAAAAATAAAGTAATTAAATTTATTCGGTTCGTAATATGAACCACGTGAGGTTTACTCACCTCTAATCCCGCTGCGTCTTCAATTTCACAATACACACCAAAACCGCTCACCAAGGAAGACCGTCAATCACCTAATCATAAGTGACTTGAATTTAGCCAACAACTCATAAAATAAAATAAATAACGATCTGACGGTCTGATCGAATTTACACGATGATCCAACGGTCAGATCAGATTTATACGATGATCCAACGGTCAGACTGGGTTTATACGATAATCCAACGGTCGGATCCTCACGGATCGCCCTTAAGATCATCCTCCAAAATTATCACAAAGATCCGACGGTCAGATCTTCCTGAATCTTCCTTATAAACATCTCCACAAAATTTTATGAAAATCCGACGGTCGGATTCTCACGAATCGCCTTCCAAAACACCATTTCACAATTATACAAAGATCCAACGGTCGAATCTTCACCCGTGACCACACAAAGTCATCGGGACAGTCATACAATCAACATATTAAAATTACAAGTCCATCCGACGGTCTGATCTTCACAGATCACAAATCGAACGATCGAAACCGATCGAAATCGTCAAATTCATAAATAAATCATACGATATCCAAGAATTGCGTATAATATATCGAAATGATCGTATTGAAATGTAGAATCTAAAAATGTAAAGAAATCACATTTTTGACCCCCGGAGGTGGCCGGAAAGGGCCGCCGGAGTCAAGGGCCGAGCCCCCGCCGACCACCGCCAATGGTGTCGGGGCCAGGCTGCTCTTCTTCATCTCATCAAGCCTAACCATTTTCCTAACTAGCATGAAGTCTGAAAATGACCGGAAGGGGTAGAAATTACCTAGAACAGTCGAGGTGGCCGGAAATTTTCCAGAAACCCGCAAGGAAATGCAGAAACGGCGAGCTCGATTTCGACGTAAAAAAATTCAATATCAGGCCTCGATCCCTTCTGGATAGTTGTTAATAACTTCAAGGCGAACTCACTGGTTCAAGAATCAATCAAAACGATGCTCTACAACTCGAGATATCATCATCGAAAGTCTCGGTGGCCGGAAAAATTCCAGAAGCCTGCGAGAGCTCCGTTTCACGTAAAAACTTCAACTACTCGCTTCGATCTCTTCATAAAAGTTGTTTATAACTTCAATCTGAGTTTACCAGCTCAAGAATCACAGGAAGAGGTGGTCTGTAACTCGAGATATCCGGATCGATTGTTCGGTTTTTTCGATTTTGATCGGGGCTGGCTTCCAGCTGCCACCACGAGCAGCGCCGTGGTACAAGGACACTTCTGGGAGTTTCAGGAGGTTGAGGCGAGCTCGAGGATGAAATTTGGTGAGGATTGGTGACCGGTAGCTTGAGATAGCAAGCTAGGAACCAAAACGAGCTCGATCTAACCGGGCGGAGCTTCCCGCCTCTGGTGGCCGTGTCGCGTTTCAAGACTGCCTCTGGAAGCTGCGCAAGGTCGAGGCGAACCTATAGGAAGTGGTCTGGTCTTGATTGGTGGCCGGTGGAGTGAGAGAGAGCTTGGAGAAGTTTTGCTCTGTTTTGGGTGGCTTCGGACGAGAGAGAGAGAGTGAAAAAAAAACTGTTCTGGCCCTTTTTTTTTTGTTGACTGATTTTCAACCATGCATAACTATTGGTCTTGATTGATCCACTAATGCATAAAACATGGAACACCTTACCTTTGATTCAAAGGTGTTTGCCACCCAAAAGTTTTGATTAGAATAATATCAACCGGGTATTACACCCTATTTCAGAATTCGAATACTGGGGATCCCTATCCCCGTTACCTGATTTCCCCCGAATTTCTCCCCGTTAGGGTCGAATACCCTATGGGTACCCTACACTATGGGGATTTTTGCCATCCCTAACACCCCCCCCCCCCGGCCTCGTATGAATTTTGGAAGTGGGCCGATTCGTCCTAACATGCCGCTTATGCTTGATTGGGCCAGGTCGGTTCGGTCCAGTTGCAAAACTCAAAAACTTGATGCTCCCGCTATTTCCCTCTTCGTGATACTCTCTCTAAAGCCTCTGATGATCTGGGTTCACTTTTCAGCATAGCACTTTTAGTACCCTAACTCAATTTGGTTTTGAAATAAATAGTGTTTCGTTACTGAGACCTGCTCTCTTTCAAATCTGCTGGTTGATGCTCTTGAGAAGTGTTCATGTTGATGTTATCTTGGAAAAGCTCTGCTTGATTGCTCTGTGTGTGGTAATGGTCTATCTCATGCATCATCTTTGCTTGGTTCTTCTTAATTATGTCTACTACAAAGTGCAGGTTACCTTGGTTCAAACATATACACTAGTCTTCTTGATCTTTTGAAATTTGTCATAACATACTGATATTCAAGGGTGTTTGGAGTTTCAATTCCATTGCAGGATCAGTTTGACATTTTATTCCTAGCCCCCTGATTAATGTTTGTTTCCGCTGCTACCAATACATGAGTATTGAATTTAGGGGGAGTGAAATCTTATGCACAATATGCTTTGGTCCCTTTGTCCTTTCCAGGCAAAAAGGGGGAGAGATTGGAAGTTCAATGTTCTTAATGTTTCATATGCTTATGCTTACACTACTTCAACCATGCATGTTCTTCACGGGTGGTGTTATGTTTCTTGTGTGCAGATTACACAACTTGGAAGTTCATATTTCTTGGGTCATGGTAGTATAGGATCAACAATACAATTGTGTATGATTAAATGTATATGTTGTTTTGCCTAGGAAATGCCAAAGGGGGAGATTGTTAGTGCAATGTTTATTTTGATTGGCATTTCCTAAGCGCAACAATCAAGAGTTATGTTTCTTGTAATAGCTTTCTACTCTTGGATCCTTGAAAGAATGGAATGCTTCAAGCTTCAGGCACAACTCTCATCAATCAGGTATGTCTTGCATACATGTGCATGCTTGTAAAGTGGTTAGGACTGAACTTGCCTTTGAATCCTATTATAGGATGCGAAAATCTTTTCAATCCTAATGTACTGATATGAGAATTTTTGGAAGGTTTTATCCAAAGCATTCAAACTTTCTTCATTTGGTTTATGGGCTTTTCCTTTTAAACGTCTGGTTTTAATCCATGGATAAAAACCTCTTTTGAAAAGCCTTTATGTAGCAGAAACCCTAGGAGACCCTAGTTGATTCATATCTTATATATATGTGTTTTTCACGTTGTTAAGGGGGTGCACCAGAACAGAAAACAAATTACTGCTACGTTTATAAAGAGCTTTCTGATCTTTCATCCTCAGAAAGTATTGAGGCAAAATTGTTGTTGAGAATTCTTCATGAGCTGTTCCTTGTTTAGCTCTTGAAGGATTATCAAATCTCAAACTTTTTCTATCAAAAAGTTTTCTGGTTTTATGCTTCATGTGTGTTGGTAGTTCATGCATGATTTGTGCCTTGAGGTGATTGACAACTGAGGTGAGAGTTGTGCCATCTCAAGATTGACAAAGGAGAACAAGGTCGCTGATTTGGAAGTAGCAAAGACGAGGAGACACCGCTGCCCACTAGATTGGTTCTTGAAAAACAACAGAAACAGATTTTCAGGAAGTGATAATTGCTGTATTGATCTGTATATCATATATACAAAGATATAGCTTGATTCTAGGATACAAAAAGGAAAACTATTTGTGGCCTATTAATGCCTAATTATATAGAATTAACTGTGATGATACATAATGATTGTGTTGAATGTTGACAGCTATATTAAGCTAATTTTGCTCTACTTTCTAACACTCCCCCTCAAGTTGGAGAGTGGATATCTTGTACGCCCAACTTGCGAATCATAAGCATGAAGTCTTCCTTGCCAAGAGCTTTAGTCAAAACATCAGCCAATTGATTTCCAGAACTCACAAACCGTGTCTCCACTGAACCATCTTGGATCTTATCCCTGATATAGTGACAATCCATTTCTATATGTCTTGTACGTTCATGAAACACTGGATTTGCTGCTATATGTAAAGCAGCCTTGTTGTCACAATAAAGCAATGCCGTTTCCTGGTGTAAAATCCCCAAGTCTTGAAGTAAATAACGTAGCCAAGTCAACTCACAACAAGCTCCTGTCATAGCACGATACTCAGCTTCAGCTGAAGAAAGAGAGACTGTTTTCTGACGTTTAGACCTCCATGAGATTAAAGAAGGTCCTAAGAACACACAATACCCTGTAGTAGACCTTCTTGTAAGTGGACACCCGGCCCAATCTGAGTCACAAAAGGCTCGTAGCCGAAGATCACTATTTGAGGAAAAGAATAAGCCTTGACCAGGAGCTGACTTGAGGTAGCGTACCACTCGCAAGGCTGCCTCCCAATGGGCTTTTCGAGGCTGATGCATAAACCTGCTTAATATATGAACAGGATATGTAATATCTGGCCTTGACACTGTGAGATAGATCAATCTTCCAACCAAACGCCTATACTTCTCTGGATCTTTGAGTAACTCAGTCTTATCTGACAGCTTTAAACCACGTTCCATGGGTGTATCAACAGGGGCAGCGCCCAATAATCCTGCATCTTTTATAATTTCTAACGCATACTTGCGCTGACAAATAAAAATTCCTCTCTTGGATGCAGAAACCTCAATGCCAAGAAAATACTTTACGCAGCCAAGATCTTTCAAACGAAATGTTTTATGCAGAAAATTCTTAACATCAGCAATACTCACAGGATCATTGCCAGTAATTAAGATGTCATCAACATATATCAATAAGACTGTAAATGACTTGCCTTGCCTTCTGGTAAAAAGAGAGTAGTCCGCTCTAGATTGCACAAAACCAGCAGATCGAATAACTTCTGAAAATCTAGAAAACCACTGCCTTGAAGCTTGTTTTAGACCATACAAGGATTTATGCAACCGACAAACCAAATGCTCCTCCCCCTGTCTCCGAAGCCCTGGCGGTGGAGACATATAAATCTCTTCATCCAGATTGCCATGGAGGAAGGCATTGTTGACATCGAGTTGAGAAAGGGACCAGCCACGGGACGCAGCCAATGCAAGTAGACAACGGACTGTAACTATTTTAGCAGTAGGAGAAAAGGTGTCCTGATAGTCAATACCTGCCATCTGCGTGAAGCCCTTGGCCACCAACCGGGCCTTGTATCGTTCAATGGAACCATCAGACTTGTGCTTGACTTTATAAACCCATCGACAACCAATGGGGGACTTCCCAGGGGGCAGCGTGGTGAGTGTCCATGTACCGTTGGCCTGCAAGGCCTCCAACTCGGCTCTCATGGCATCCTGCCATTCGGGGACAGCAGCTGCCTCAGAATAGGAATTTGGTTCATGGACGGCACTGAGCTGAGCCACAAAAGAGGAGTAGGCAGGAGTGTAACGATGATAAGAGACATAATTGGCCAATGGATACCGCGTACCTTTGGAAGGACCTGGCGGGAAGGAGGGCGATTGGTGAGTGCAAGCATTGGACTGAGGCTTGGAGAAGTCGAGATCGGCGAACCGAGCAGGTGGCGCAGCGGAGCGGGTGGAGCGACGGAGCAGTGGTGGGCCGGGAGGAGGCTGGTCGGAAAGAGCGACGGGTGGAGGTGAGGGAGGAGGAGACGGAGAAGATGGTGGGGTAGGAAGAGGAGGGACGAGCGGGGGTGGAGTAGTCGGCCTGGGTCGACGGGAATAGTGGCGAAGGGTGACGGGGGGCCGGACTGGTGGAGGCGGAGGCGGAGGTGGCGGTAGCGGACAAGATCGTGGGTCTGGGATTGGCGGAGAAGATCGCGTGGTTGGGGATGGCGGAGAAGAAGGAACTGGTGTGGGAGGCCGAACTGGTGTGGGAGGCATCTGAAAGTCAAAAGCTGAGTCAAAAAAGGAGTTAGAGAGAAGTGGAATGGGGCCTGGGCCTGGGTCATGGGCCAACGAGGCAGAAGGAATAGTGGGCGGATTGGAGGCATAAGGAAACACATCTTCATGAAATCTAACATCTCGACTCGTAAAAATTTTCTTAGTCGATAAGTTAAACAATTTGAAGGCTTTTTGACCGACCGGGTAACCAATGAAAATGGAAGGTATGGCTCGAGTGTCAAATTTATGAGTAGGGTGCACATTAGTTGCATAAGCTAAGCAACCAAAAACTCGAAGATGAGAAAAAGAAGGCGGTTTGGAGTAAAGAAGGTCAAATGGAGTTTTGTAAGAAAGGATGGGCGAGGGCAAGCGATTGATTATATGGACGGCTGTGAGGACACACTCCCCCCAGAATTGTGAAGGGAGGTGAGCTTGAAATTTTAAAGCACGAGCTACCTGTAGAATATGACGATGCTTGCGCTCCACAACCCCATTTTGTTGAGGCGTGTAAACACAAGAATGTTGGAAGACAACGCCATGATCTTGAAAAAAGGAGCGAAGGGAAATAAATTCACTACCATTATCACTTCGGAAAGTTTTAACGCGAGAGTCAAATTGAGTGAGAATGTGAGCAAAAAATGCTTTAAAAGTGGTTATGTTTCATCTTTGTGCCTCATTAAGAAAACCCAAGTAAATCGGGTGAAATCATCCACAATGGTAAGAAAATAAAAGGCACCAGAAAGAGAAGGGTGTCGATAACGACCCCAAATATCAGAATGAATCATTTCAAAAGGTCTTGTAGAAGAAATAGAACTAGAACCGAATGGTAAACGACTCTGTTTAGCCAAGGGACATACATGGCAATTATTAAATGGCTGAATGGAAAAATGCAGAAACTGTTTTGCTATGTGACTTAAACATGGAGAAGAAACATGACCCAAGCGATGATGCCAAAGGTTGGTAGCGGAAATTGCAAGGTTGCAAGATGATCTGGAAGGTTTAGTAATGGAATGTTTGGTTTGCTCCGTCACCAGTGCCACCAAATAGTATAGCCCATCACGTTCTTTACCCAAACCAATCGTCCTCTTCGTAGCCAGATCCTGTAAAACACACCAATAAGGATAGAATGTCACTGAACAATTCAGACCTCTTGTCAAACGGCTAACCGACATTAAATCAACCTTAAACTTTGGCACAAACAGTACATCATGTAGATAATATGCGGTACTCAGAGGCATAGAACCTGTGGCTTCAATATGCATTTTTTCTCCACTAGGTAGCAAAACAGGCGGTAATGCATATTTTTTATTTTTATTCAACAATTTAGAGCACGAAGTAATATGATCTGTCGCCCCGCTATCAATAATCCAATTGCGGGAAGCAACTCTAGACAAACCTGGCTGCGTTACTGCATTTGCTTTGGAAATCGAGTCAGTATTTGGATTGGGCTTTTGGGCTTGTTGAATAGCAGCTAAAAACTGCTGGAATTGGGCCTCAGATAAAGTAATTGCTGATCCTTTCACCTCTTCTACGATGCCTGTCGCACTAACCTGGTGAGCAGAAGGAGAGGGCGCGACTGGTGAAGCAGTGTGCTTCTTGGGGAAATTTCCTGATCCTTGCTTTGCTTTGGGATGACCTGGAGGAAAACCAATCAAGTGAAAGCATGTTTGGACCCAATGTCCAGGATCACCACAATAGGTACAATGCGGCCTTCCCCTTCCTCGACCTGAACCAAAACGCGGGGTGAAGCCGTGTTCTGCATCCTGACCGGTCCGAAAATTCAGTCGGTCACCACGACCGCCTCTGCTGCCGATCTGGTTCGACCGGCCGCCACTTCGAACTGCCATGGCAGCAGCGCTTGAACCAGACTCCGCTGCTGCAATGAAACGTTGCTTCTCTTCTTGGGCAACGGCAGCATACGCTTGTCTGATACTTGGAAGGGGATTCATCAAGAGGATTTGACCGCGGGTTGCGCTGTAAGTCTCATTTAATCCCATCAAGAACTGCATAAGTTTCTGTTGATCTGCCTGGGCTCCTTGTGATGCTTCTGAATAGGTTGCCAATTCATCCCATAAACTCTTCAATTTCGTGTAGTATGCTGAAACTGATTGTTGTTCTTGCCTGAGTAAAGCGATGTCTCGCTGAATTTCAAATATGCGAGGTGCATTGCCTTGTGAAAAACGCTCACTTAGATCTTCCCATACCTCATGAGCTGTAGGATAGTAGATGATACTGTCAGCAATTTCAGAACTGACAGTGTTAACGATCCATGAATGGACCATGTCATTGCATCTTGACCAAGTTGCATATCCTTCAGGATCAGCTTCGGATGATGGAGCTTTGATTGAACCATTCACAAAGCCGAGTTTGTTTTTAGAATTAAGAGCCAATGTCATAGCCCTCTTCCAACCTGTGTAATTGTCTCCATTCAAAGGCTTGGAGACTAGGACCAATCCAGGGTGGTCTGAATGATGAGTGAAGAATGGATTTGAGACATCAGATTTTGAATTATCTGATTTGCTGGGATTGGATGGTGATGGTGGGACGTTATCACCAGCCATTGTGATTATGGCTTTGTGGATTTGATGTTGAGAAGACTAGAGAAGAGTCAGGATTATGCGTCCTGCTCTGATACCATGAAAAACAACAGAAACAGATTTTCAGGAAGTGATAATTGCTGTATTGATCTGTATATCATATATACAAAGATATAGCTTGATTCTAGGATACAAAAAGGAAAACTATTTGTGGCCTATTAATGCCTAATTATATAGAATTAACTGTGATGATACATAATGATTGTGTTGAATGTTGACAGCTATATTAAGCTAATTTTGCTCTACTTTCTAACAGTTCTAGTAGATGAGTTGTGTAAGATCTTTATGTACTTTCATATTCATATAGTGGATTGTTCACCGGCATAGTGCCCGCAGTTGTTTACCTCTTTGGAGGGTTTTACTGCGTCAACAGATCTTGTGTTATGTGTGATGAGTTTACTCTGAATGATTTGGCAAATTGAGTAAAGCATAACATCGTTAGACTTATTAAGATTGATCGGCAGTTTCGTTTAGGATTCAAGTTGTGTAGCTATCCTGTATTAGGATGCGAACTGGCCTGCACTCCTAAGACTGATCTCTTAAGTTATTGACATATTGATTAATTCCGTTCGTTGAGAAGTACATACATCCATTCTGTAATTACAACCTTTATTTTGGAATTTGTATAATATATAAAGAAACATTCTTCATATAAATTTTAATTGCAATTAGATTATACTTATAAGGAGCATGTTTAGAACAAAAGATGTTGACTAATTTGTTATTGTGAAATTTCAGATAAGACAAAATGACCGTCTTGCTGTTAGCAAGTTGGTTACCAGCTTGACAAGGGGCACTGTCCGTTCTCCATTAGCTCAATGCCTGTTGATCCGCTATACTAGTCAGGTGCTTAGTCTGTTGGGAGCTTCTTTTCACCTGGTTGGTGTTTTTGTGTCTTGTTTTATATAATTATACATGTGCAGGTAATCCGGGAGTCCGCTGGGAGTACACAAGCAGGTGACCGTCCTTATTAGTATGTGCCGAGGCTGCCTATAAGATTATTTTATGAAAGTTTGACTTGATGAAAGTTTAACAAGACACTAATGAATTGAATTTCAACTACAGAAAATTGAAAAAAAAATCGAATTAAAGATCAATTTGTACTGACCTCCTGAGTCTTGCATTGGCATTCTGGTGGCCGGCACTCTCCATATCTATCCTGTGGCTATATATGGCAATGAGAAGATTAATCAAATTGGAAGTACATCACTATTTCATAGTTGAATTGCAGATTATATGAGAAATACTAAGCAGTTAAGGTGCAAAAATCTATCCTAATCATCCCAGACAAAAAGATATGGAAAATGATGTTGGAAGCTCCCTGTTCCTACTATATGAGATTCGATACCCATGTTCTGCAATATGAGTAAGAACTTTTGTGTTTTAACAATGAAAATTAATCGTCATATGTGGTTGACTTTGCCCCCTGGTGTTCTTTTTTTTTTTTTTGCTTTTGACAGACTAACCCAGAGATTGTTAAAAGGTGGAGTAATGAGGTTCAGGAAGCTGTCCAGTCAAGGGCAGCCCTTGTACAGTTTCATGCACTGGCTTTACTTCATCAGGTATTACAACTGTCAGTTTTGCAAACTTAAATATCTTAAACTTAAATAAATTTAGTGTTATATTACCATATTGTTACTCAACCAATTATCCACATCCAGAAAGAATTGGTTGGTTTATCTGAGCATCTGTTTTGTTACGGGCTGACTGAATATCATTTTCCCTAGTGATTTCTTATTTGTAAAGCCACAATTTAGCTTGCCAACCCACAGTGTCTTAATATTTGCTTGTTTGTTTTGTCATTTATGCCATATAATGTGATAATGTAGTTAACAAGGGACCTTTATTTTGGAATTTGTATAATATATAAAGAAACATTCTTCATATAACAAATAATTGCAATTAGATTATACTTATAATGAGCATGTTTAGAACAAAAGATGTTGACTAATTTGTTATTGTGAAATTTCAGATAAGACAAAATGACCGTCTTGCTGTTAGCAAGTTGGTTACCAGCTTGACAAGGGGCACTGTCCGTTCTCCATTAGCTCAATGCCTGTTGATCCGCTATACTAGTCAGGTGCTTAGTCTGTTGGGAGCTTCTTTTCACCTGGTTGGTGTTTTTGTGTCTTGTTTTATATAATTATACATGTGCAGGTAATCCGGGAGTCCGCTGGGAGTACACAAGCAGGTGACCGTCCTTATTAGTATGTGCCGAGGCTGCCTATAAGATTATTTTATGAAAGTTTGACTTGATGAAAGTTTAACAAGACACTAATGAATTGAATTTCAACTACAGAAAATTGAAAAAAAAATCGAATTAAAGATCAATTTGTACTGACCTCCTGAGTCTTGCATTGGCATTCTGGTGGCCGGCACTCTCCATATCTATCCTGTGGCTATATATGGCAATGAGAAGATTAATCAAATTGGAAGTACATCACTATTTCATAGTTGAATTGCAGATTATATGAGAAATACTAAGCAGTTAAGGTGCAAAAATCTATCCTAATCATCCCAGACAAAAAGATATGGAAAATGATGTTGGAAGCTCCCTGTTCCTACTATATGAGATTTGATACCCATGTTCTGCAATATGAGTAAGAACTTTTGTGTTTTAACAATGAAAATTAATCGTCATATGTGGTTGACTTTGCCCCCTGGTGTTCTTTTTTTTTTTTTTTTTTTTTTGACCGACTAACCCAGAGATTGTTAAAAGGTGGAGTAATGAGGTTCAGGAAGCTGTCCAGTCAAGGGCAGCCCTTGTACAGTTTCATGCACTGGCTTTACTTCATCAGGTATTACAACTGTCAGTTTTACAAACTTAAATATCTTAAACTTAAAGAAATTTAGTGTTATATTATCATATTGTTACTCAACCAATTATCCACATCCAGAAAGAATTGGTTGGTTTATCTGAGCATCTGTTTTGTTACGGGCTGACTGAATATCATTTTCCCTAGTGATTTCTTATTTGTAAAGCCACATTTTAGCTTGCCAACCCACAGTGTCTTAATATTTGCTTGTTTGTTTTGTCATTTATGCCATATAATGTGATAATGTAGTTAACAAGGGACCTTTATTTTGGAATTTGTATAATATATAAAGAAACATTCTTCATATAAATTTTAATTGCAATTAGATTATACTTATAAGCAGCATGTTTAGAACAAAAGATGTTGACTAATTTGTTATTGTGAAATTTCAAATAAGACAAAATGACCGTCTTGCTGTTAGCAAGTTGGTTACCAGCTTGACAAGGGGCACTGTCCGTTCTCCATTAGCTCAATGCCTGTTGATCCGCTATACTAGTCAGGTTCTTAGTCTGTTGGGAGCTTCTTTTCACCTGGTTGGTGTTTTTGTGTCTTGTTTTATATAATTATACATGTGCAGGTAATCCGGGAGTCCGCTGGGAGTACACAAGCAGGTGACCGTCCTTATTAGTATGTGCCGAGGCTGCCTATAAGATTATTTTATGAAAGTTTGACTTGATGAAAGTTTAACAAGACATTAATGAATTGAATTTCAACTACAGAAAATTGAAAAAAAAATCGAATTAAAGATCAATTTGTACTGACCTCCTGAGTCTTGCATTGGCATTCTGGTGGCCGGCACTCTCCATATCTATCCTGTGGCTATATATGGCAATGAGAAGATTAATCAAATTGGAAGTACATCACTATTTCATAGTTGAATTGCAGATTATATGAGAAATACTAAGCAGTTAAGGTGCAAAAATCTATCCTAATCATCCCAGACAAAAAGATATGGAAAATGATGTTGGAAGCTCCCTGTTCCTACTATATGAGATTTGATACCCATGTTCTGCAATATGAGTAAGAACTTTTGTGTTTTAACAATGAAAATTAATCGTCATATGTGGTTGACTTTGCCCCCTGGTGTTTTTTTTTTTTTTTTTTGCTTTTGACAGACTAACCCAGAGATTGTTAAAAGGTGGAGTAATGAGGTTCAGGAAGCTGTCCAGTCAAGGGCAGCCCTTGTACAGTTTCATGCACTGGCTTTACTTCATCAGGTATTACAACTGTCAGTTTTACAAACTTAAATATCTTAAACTTAAAGAAATTTAGTGTTATATTATCATATTGTTACTCAACCAATTATCCACATCCAGAAAGAATTGGTTGGTTTATCTGAGCATCTGTTTTGTTACGGGCTGACTGAATATCATTTTCCCTAGTGATTTCTTATTTGTAAAGCCACATTTTAGCTTGCCAACCCACAGTGTGTTAATATTTGCTTGTTTGTTTTGTCATTTATGCCATATAATGTGATAATGTAGTTAACAAGGGACCTTTATTTTGGAATTTGTATAATATATAAAGAAACATTCTTCATATAAATTTTAATTGCAATTAGATTATACTTATAAGCAGCATGTTTAGAACAAAAGATGTTGACTAATTTGTTATTGTGAAATTTCAGATAAGACAAAATGACCGTCTTGCTGTTAGCAAGTTGGTTACCAGCTTGACAAGGGGCACTGTCCGTTCTCCATTAGCTCAATGCCTGTTAATCCGCTATACTAGTCAGGTGCTTAGTCTGTTGGGAGCTTCTTTTCACCTGGTTGGTGTTTTTGTGTCTTGTTTTATATAATTATACATGTGCAGGTAATCCGGGAGTCCGCTGGGAGTACACAAGCAGGTGACCGTCCTTATTAGTATGTGCCGAGGCTGCCTATAAGATTATTTTATGAAAGTTTGACTTGATGAAAGTTTAACAAGACACTAATGAATTGAATTTCAACTACAGAAAATTGAAAAAGAATCGAATTAAAGATCAATTTGTACTGACCTCCTGAGTCTTGCATTGGCATTCTGGTGGCCGGCACTCTCCATATCTATCCTGTGGCTATATATGGCAATGAGAAGATTAATCAAATTGGAAGTACATCACTATTTCATAGTTGAATTGCAGATTATATGAGAAATACTAAGCAGTTAAGGTGCAAAAATCTATCCTAATCATCCCAGACAAAAAGATATGGAAAATGATGTTGGAAGCTCCCTGTTCCTACTATATGAGATTCGATACCCATGTTCTGCAATATGAGTAAGAACTTTTGTGTTTTAACAATGAAAATTAATCGTCATATGTGGTTGACTTTGCCACCTGGTGTTCTTTTTTTTTTTTTTTTGCTTTTGACAGACTAACCCAGAGATTGTTAAAAGGTGGAGTAATGAGGTTCAGGAAGCTGTCCAGTCAAGGGCAGCCCTTGTACAGTTTCATGCACTGGCTTTACTTCATCAGGTATTACAACTGTCAGTTTAGCAAACTTAAATATCTTAAACTTAAATAAATTTAGTGTTATATTACCATATTGTTACTCAACCAATTATCCACATCCAGAAAGAATTGGTTGGTTTATCTGAGCATCTGTTTTGTTACAGGCTGACTGAATATCAGTTTCCCTAGTGATTTCTTATTTTTAAAGCCACAATTTAGCTTGCCAACCCACAGTGTCTTAATATTTGCTTGTTTGTTTTGTCATTTATGCCATATAAAGTGATAATGTAGTTATCAAGGGACCTTTATTTTGGAATTTGTATAATATATAAAGAAACATTCTTCATACAACAAATAATTGCAATTAGATTATACTTATAATGAGCATGTTTAGAACAAAAGATGTTGACTAATTTGTTATTGTGAAATTTCATATAAGACAAAATGACCGTCTTGCTGTTAGCAAGTTGGTTACCAGCTTGACAAGGGGCACTGTCCGTTCTCCATTAGCTCAATGCCTGTTGATCCGCTATACTAGTCAGGTGCTTAGTCCGTTGGGAGCTTCTTTTCACCTGGTTGGTGTTTTTGTGTCTTGTTTTATATAATTATACATGTGCAGGTAATCCGGGAGTCCGCTGGGAGTACACAAGCAGGTGACCGTCCTTATTAGTATGTGCCGAGGCTGCCTATAAGATTATTTTATGAAAGTTTGACTTGATGAAAGTTTAACAAGACACTAATGAATTGAATTTCAACTACAGAAAATTGAAAAAAAATCGAATTAAAGATCAATTTGTACTGACCTCCTGAGTCTTGCATTGGCATTCTGGTGGCCGGCACTCTCCATATCTATCATGTGGCTATATATGGCAATGAGAAGATTAATCAAATTGGAAGTACATCACTATTTCATAGTTGAATTGCAGATTATATGAGAAATACTAAGCAGTTAAGGTGCAAAAATCTATCCTAATCATCCCAGACAAAAAGATATGGAAAATAATGTTGGAAGCTCCCTGTTCCTACTTTATGAGATTCGATACCCATGTTCTGCAATATGAGTAAGAACTTTTGTGTTTTAACAATGAAAATTAACCGTCATATGTGGTTGACTTTGCCCCCTGGTGTTCTTTTTTTTTTTTTGCTTTTGACAGACTAACCCAGAGATTGTTAAAAGGTGGAGTAATGAGGTTCAGGAAGCTGTCCAGTCAAGGGCAGCCCTTGTACAGTTTCATGCACTGGCTTTACTTCATCAGGTATTACAACTGTCAGTTTTGCAGACTTAAATATCTTAAACTTAAATAAATTTAGTGTTATATTACCATATTGTTACTCAACCAATTATCCACATCCAGAAAGAATTGGTTGGTTTATCTGAGCATCTGTTTTGTTACGGGCTGACTGAATATTAGTTTCCCTAGTGATTTCTTATTTGTAAAGCCACAATTTAGCTTGCCAACCCACAGTGTCTTAATATTTGCTTGTTTGTTTTGTCATTTATGCCATATAATGTGATAATGTAGTTAACAAGGGACCTTTATTTTGGAATTTGTATAATATATAAAGAAACATTCTTCATATAACAAATAATTGCAATTAGATTATACTTATAATGAGCATG
The DNA here is from genome assembly GCA_024704745.1 of Rosa lucieae. Classification (NCBI taxonomy): domain Eukaryota; kingdom Viridiplantae; phylum Streptophyta; class Magnoliopsida; order Rosales; family Rosaceae; genus Rosa; species Rosa lucieae. The sequence continues at coordinate 27,764 of JANPXK010000054.1, forward strand.
TTTAGAACAAAAGATGTTGACTAATTTGTTATTGTGAAATTTCAGATAAGACAAAATGACCGTCTTGCTGTTAGCAGTTGGTTACCAGCTTGACAAGGGGCACTGTTCGTTCTCCATTAGCTCAATGCCTGTTGATCCGCTATGCTAGTTAGGTGCTTAGTCTGTTGGGAGCTTCTTTTCACCTGGTTGGTGTTTTTGTGTCTTGTTTTATATAATTATACATGTGCAGGTAATCCGGGAGTCCGCTGGGAGTACACAAGCAGGTGACCGTCCTTATTAGTATGTGCCGAAGCTGCCTATAAGATTATTTTATGAAAGTTTGACTTGATGAAAGTTTAACAAGACACTAATGTATTGAATTTCAACTACAGAAAATTGAAAAAAAATCGAATTAAAGATCAATTTGTACTGGAGCAACACGTGGATCAACACGTGGCAACTATAGATGTCCAAATTCCTTTTACTGGATCAACACGTGGCGACTATAGAATTGAAACAGGTACCTCAGTACCTCACTGCTATGGTTCTAGGGCATCTGGGCTTCATGCGCCCGTCATTCCTGATGATCAGGTCCTTCAATGTCTGATAGGGACCATGAAGTGCTGCAATTGCGTTACTGTCCATCAAGTGGCGATTCAGATCAACCAGCTTCTGTTGCAATTCTCCAAAGTCTTGAACAAGATGTGCTACTGCACTTTGGTAGAGTGTGTTCAGAGACCGGCAAGACTTACTCAGGAAGCATAAAAGGCAGATGCTCCATACGAAGAGTGCGATCCATCCGAAAGGTGAAATAAGGACGAGCAACTCTAAAATCAGGGACAGACTTCCAAGTAAGAGGCTAATATTGTTCATCAGATCTTCGAAATCTGTATTATTGCGAGCAGCTAGGATTCCCATCACAACTAAAGAGACGATGTAAAAGCATGTCTCAATAATGATGAGGTCCATCATCACAGTGCCGTAGGCGGTCGCATATGTAGACACATTCGGAAACTTGAGTTGGAGGTAGACGCCTAAGACTCCGCTGAGAGAAAACATGAATGCATGCAGTGCCAGCAATATCATTATAGAATGTCCCTGTGGAGCACTCTCGCCCCTTGTGCTGGTTTTATGAAAGAGAAATTAATCAAGTTAGAATTTTATTTATAGCAATACCGATTAAACAAGACTGGGTATCAGTAAGTTGATGATCGATAAAAAGAAACTTATAAGAATAATGTAAATATTTTGTGTGTTATGCGATTGTATTATTATTAAACTTGCAGAGGTTATGTTATTGTATGATTGGTCATCACTTGAGATGTTAATTTTCATTAAATTAATAGGTTGAAGCTACAGAAGTTTCTTTTCGGTGACCAAGCTTTTCCAGTCTAGAGATATAGGATTGAGGAGAATGGTTTATCTGATGATAAAAGAGTTATCGCCTTCTGCTGATGAGGTACATAACTTGATGATATGATTTCAGTTTGTATTTGTCTTTGCATGATGAGAGTACTAAAACTGACTTCTGTATCTCTGGTAACAAGGTTATTATTGTGACAAGCTCCCTAATGAAGGACATGAATAGTAAAACTGATACGTATCGGGCCAATGCCATTCGTGTGCTTTGTCGGATTACGGATGGAACCCTTCTTAATTACCCAGATTGAGCGGTATTTGAAACAAGCCATTGTTGACAAGAATCCAGTGGTTGCGAGTGCAGCTCTAGTTAGTGGGATCCATCTACTCCAGGTACTACTTACACTACTAGCAAAATCTCTAGTGGCCACCCATTTTGGATACACTTTTCTAAGTGTATCATTTGAGTAAAGCAAATGACACCCTTTTATATTTTTAGTATTCTTTGTTTTATGGGTACCGATACACTACTAGAAATTTCCCCATTCCACACTAATGAGAATTAGTCCCCTTTGTCCCAATACACACTGATAACAGTGACTAATGCAATTAGCCACTATGCAGCCACTAATGAAGAATCAGTCCCCTCTATAGCAGGTGCTATTGGGGTAATCCACACTGATAAAATATCAGTGGCATACCAAAACCCAATGCAGTAATATGCCTTTTTCTTTCCCACTGTTATGGAATCAGTGTTTTCTCAATGCCACCAACATCAGTGGCAAAATTTCAAGTACATATAAAAAAAATAACAATTTGGTCTAGCTACAACCACATATTTCTAAAATGTATTGTACAATTCTGAAATATATTGTACAATTCGTATACATTTTCAAATAAAATACAACATAAAAAAAAAACTAAAATCTCTTCATGTTCCTCTCCATGCTGCATCTGCTACCTCCGGCAGCTTTTATATGCAATCTGATCAAAAGAGGAACCTTCAAACCTAAAATCAAAAGATCATATCAGAAAAGAAACATCTTAAACCCAATTGAATCCTACAATCAGTTTATTGATCCCACTCCTAAGATCCCCAAATACAAATACAAAAACTGAGTCAAATGATCGACAAATAACCTTTACCGCAACCCTAGATTCAAATACTCTAATGAATTTGAGACAGGGAATTTGCTATCAGTGAAGTAGAGTGTTTATCGAGGATAATGGATGCCTCTGTGTACAAGCAGTGCATTCATTCTCAAAATGCAAATTTGATAACAGCAATACACCTCTAACCACAATGCAAAAACCTTGTCCAAACCGGATCCATTATCTCTAATCAAGTACAAGACAAGCATAGACCTACTAAGAAAGACGAGCTACAGCTGTGGTATTGAGGCAGAAGAAGGGTAATTTTATTGTGTACCAATTAATTTGATGCTAGACATTGGCAAAACAAGCAACAAATACATCAATGATTAAATTCTACACATTCAAGAAATAAACTTAAAACACAAAAAACAAAAACAAAAATCAAATTGAGGGATCTAAGAATAAAAACATGAACTTGACCTACCTTGACAGTCCAGTTCTTATCAACTAGGGGATTTGAAGATTTCAGATCTCAATGAATAATTAAGGGGGTTGAAATAATGAAGATAATTCATGCCTCGTACCTGTGGAAGGATTACAAATAATACATTAAATGGGAAATCAATTTTTTTTTCTTTCCTAAAAGCACAGATTAAAAAAATCCATAACTGAGACTATTCAAGACAAGATGAACACAAATTGATGCATCCAAGAATCTAGACTGATATAAACTGATCCTGCAACAATACATTAAAAAACGAGAACACTGGTATAAAACGAACACTGTAACCATATTTTTTCTTTATTTTGCTCAGGGATGTGGAAAAATCAATACTCACTATATCCAAAGCCATTTGAACACGTCGTCTCCAGTAAGAAACATTGAGATGAGAGGTACCTGTCAGCCGAAGAAGTGCTTTATACAAGATAGCATGAAACACTATATATTAATATCTTGGTCAATATTATAAATATAACTACATATTGGAAACAAAGAATAAAGAGTTTTCATCTGTCTTTCAAGTACATAGTACAAATAATGCGCAAGTAGGAAGCTCACTTCTTGTCTAAAAGAAAGAAGCACATCATCTGGATATTCTTGCTTGAAGAATACCTTAACAGCAACATCCTGTAATTAGCAAAAACAATACTCAAGTTACCCAACAATACATTAACATTATATATCATCATTATACTTTAGCTGACTATTAGAAGAAAACAGATCCCAAGATGCACCAGTACTGTTCGACTTGTTCATAAGTTTATATGAATAAGAAGGGTTGTTCAGTTTATAGTTTTTTTGAATAATATGTTTGACATTTCATCAACTTATATGCTTTATTTAGCATGAAAACACTGTATTCATATCATGTATAGCAAGACAGTTTAGAAGCATTCTTTTTTGGTTAATTGAAATTTGAACTCTACTTTTGGTCTGCAATGACTAATTGGAAACATCATGTACTGGAAAAAGGGTCGTAGCACAATAGCACATCCACTTAAATTTGAAGTCAACTAGAGAAAGAACTACAAGATAACATACTGATCCATCCCACATACCATGGTATACAGTTCCACTTTGTTTTGTAGGCAGTGGGCAAACATCAAGATCATACCTTGCCCAATCCGCTCTCCAATTCTCATGTCTTCCCCTAAGACTTCATAATCCAAGCAATCAATATGTAGGCATCCTCCTAATTCACAGAACTATTGGTACTTCCAGAGTCGCTACCACTACTTGTGTTGTTAACCTGGGTACTCCTCCCTAATCTTGGAAATCAGAAGCGTTCCCATTCCAGATTCAGTACCACCACCCAAAAAATGGCACACCTGGAACCCTGCAACAAACAACCAAACCCTTAAATCGTCAGTCTGTATTCACCAAAACTCTCTAATATACCAAATCCATATAATACAACTCGATTTACATGTAAACTAAGAAGAATTAGAGTTTGGTTACACCGGATTCATACCTTGCAAGCAGTCACAGTTCCCCGCCCCTTTCGCACCACATCGAGAACCAAATCGATCAAACTCAGCCTCCACCCCACCGGTGTACTGACCTTTTGCCCAGTTGTTTCCAGCACCAGACTGACCGACGACGAAGTTATCGGGATGTCAGATCTGACAGTAGAGTCCAGATCTGATGCTATCCATGGTCCCAGGCTCCAGATCCATGAGGATGGCGCGCGTGGAACATACCTCCCACCACTGACTTCGTTGTAGTAGACGTTAACCCTCTCAGGTTAACTCTCAGAGAGATAGAGAGACACAGAGAGAGAGAAGACTAGATCTGGTTTATGTCTGAACTCGTCTCGATAGAGATTAAAAAGGGAAGGAGCCTTGGCCCTTGTGTCTATTGAGCGTTCGATCAGCTCTTCACTGATCCGACGGCTAGAATAGATCACCAGCTGTGATAAAAGGATTAAAAGCATGCATGTCAGCTCCTCTGGATACATATTTTACAGATTTGACCCCATTAACAGTGTCATACGCATTAAACAAATAATATTTTTCATCTACTGTATACTACACACACTGATATCAGTGAGAGGAAGAAAAAAAAGCACTGATGTTTTATATCAGTGTCATACTATTCATTTTTGACACTGATGATTTTTAGTGGCTAAAAAAGAGGTGCTAATGGGGAAATTTCTAGTAGTGATAACAGTGACAAAATAAAAAATATAATCAATAAAAGTAAGTTAATACATTTATTAAAGACAAAAATCCGTATTTATTGCTAAATAAAATACTAAATTAATATATTATATTAAATATTCGGATAAATATCTGATATAGATACGGTTAAGAGTGTGAAGTAATAATATCTAATTATTTATTGCATTTAATTTTTTCAAATTTACAAATTAATCATCTTTCCTTGCAATCCGTATTGCAAAAAGTATCTGTGTCATTATTTTCTTGTGTTTTTATATTTAAAATGTTATTAGAGTTTTTGTATAATTAGTTAATGGGCATAATTGCAAAATAAACTATGCATATCTGTATCCATTAAATTGTCAAACGTTTAATAAAAATTGATGGTTGTTTAAATATAATTATTAACCAGATTTACTTTGCCATCATAATTATGAGTTTTAGTTTGCCGTATATCTATTATTTCTAATATATTAGGTGTAGATTGAGAATAAGTTTTCCAAAAAAAAGAAAAGTTTTAATTGAAGTGGGTAAAAGTCAAAATACAAATAAGATCCCAAATTCTTCTCTTACATACAGATAATCGTATTTAATTTTTATTAGCCATGTTCCTTGTTTTCGTATCCAATATGGTAACTAATAGCTACAATTTCAATTTCCATATCCAATGCTAATTGTACACCTTTTACCGTATCCAATGTTAGTTACGCATTGACTTTCCAAATCCAATTCTAATTGTGCATTGGTGCACTTCCATATTCAATCGTATTGCAAAAAATATAATGGGCATATTTTCTTATGTTTTTAGATTTAATATGTTATTAGAGTTTTAGTATTATAAGTTAATGGGCATAATTGCAAAATAAATTATGCAATATGTATCCATTAAATTGTCATACGTTTAGCAAAAATTGGTGGTATTTCAAGTATAATTATTAACCAGGTTTAATTTTCGCCGACATAATTATCCATTTTAATTTGCCGCATATCTATTATTTCTAATATATTAGGTGCAAATTGAGAATGAGTTTAAAAAAAAAAAAAAAAAGAGTTTCAATTGAATTGACTTACAAATAAGATTCCAAATTTTTGTCTAACATACGGATAATCATATTTAGTTTTTATTAGCCACGTTTCCTTGTTTTTGTATCCAATATGGTAACCAATAGCTACAATTTCAGTTTCCATATCCAATACAAATTGTGCACCCTTTTCCATATCCAATGTTAATTATGCATTGATAACTTTCCAAATCCAATATTGATACTAATTGTGCACGGGAGCACTTCCATATTCATTAACTGTGCACGTTGTGCACATCCAATGCAAACCACTCAATCATATTGATGTTGAGGTGCTATGAATTGAGGTTCAGGAAACAAAATTTAATCAAACAAATTTTCAGTTGAAAAAGAGATAGCATCGATCATCAAAAGGTATCAATTTTATTCCAATTATTATTGACATTTGTTCATCAATTTTTTTTAGTATCATTTATGACTTTAGAAATCAATTTTTATTTTCACCAAAAACTAAATACTCATTCCTTTTGTTTTTCTATGCAGCTTGATAACAATCTTTGATCAACGATATGGACAAGGAATGGATATTTTTAGATAAGCACACTGATGAATATAATGCTGGATTGCATGCATTCCTCAATTATGCCTTAGAGCATGCTTCTTTTGAAGGTACAATCAAGTGTCCATGTAAAAGGTGTCATAATGGCTACAATAGACTGCCTGCTGTTGTTGAGCAGCATCTTTGGGTGGATGGCATGGATCCAAAATATGTTAACATCCCCTGGACTGAGCATGGTGAGCTGATAGGAGCATAAAATGCGACGAATTTATAGTTTAATCCTTTACACTTTTGCTTAGTTATTTCGTTAAAAAGATCAAACTAACTTTGTTATTTTCTTAGGAGGTTTGTGGATCAACCATGGAAAAATAGGAGCTCAATTGTGGAACGTTAAGGCTCAGATATATAATAGTGATGCAAAATATGAAGGACAACCATTTATGTGGTCAGAAACAATAAGGGAAGCTTATGGAAACATTCGTGCAAAACAGTTGCTGAGAAGCAAAATATGAAAACTGGAATCTGCCTTATTTTCTTCTGTATTTGGACCCCATTTTGAAGATATTTTGAGTGCACCATGGAAGTAATTCTTGACTACATTTGAAAACCAGATATTTCACTACAATAAAGCCTAATCAAGTGATCATAATAGTCAAGGATGAAGTCTGAAACGTTGCAGAAAGTTGGCATCCTGATCAGCTTTCCACCTTCAGTCTTATCTATGAAGCATATTGGAGCTGTCTTTTGGAGACTTTCTTGGAAAGTCTTTTGGAAGGTTATTGTTTGTACGTCAATAAATGATGCCATATGGCATTATAAGCCTAAGAAACGTTCATAAAGACAGCTACAAGGTCGGTGTACAAGTCCATAAATTTGACCAGAAGATAAGGAAAATCTGGAAATTTCTGACAGACCTTATCTTGAAGGCTTTTCAAGGCTGCTTTTGGGCAAGAATTTAAGGGGATATTTAGAATAATTTTTCACACTCTTAAAGGTCACCATCAAGGGTGTTATCTTGCTGAAAATCACATTCAAAGCTGAAATGAAACCTGGTTAAAAGAAGGGCTAAAAAGGCAATCCTAAGTGAGGCAGATAAGTGAGTCACCTTCCTTATCTCTTGGCAGATTGTTTTGAGGCTTCTTGGGGATCCTTTGCTGAGTTGTATACGTTTTATATGAGCTGTTAGCATGCTTTATATCAGCTGTAAAGGATCTACAAGTCAAAGAATTCAGCCTAAAGAAGAGAAATTCAAATAGAACAAGTAAACAAACTTGGTCTAATTGCAAGAGTGCCCTTGAACTTGCAACTCCTATATAAAAGGGCCTCCTTCCACATTTTATGAGTGACCAACCACATACAGACCATATCACATAAAAAGAACCAGAGACACACCAAAAAAAGAAGAAGAAGCAAGACTGCAAAATCTCACCAAAGACGATCGATCACTGCTTCTCAAAGATCGATCGTTGATCGTATTTTTCCCAATTTCTGATTTTTGTTGTCTTCCTTTTTCATGAACTCCTTTGTATTTTTGATTCCAATTATGTGTAACTAAATTTCCAGTAGCTAGGGACCTGTTGAAGCCCCTAGACATGATCCATAACATGCTTTGATTTTTGGTTTGTTTTCAATTAATAAAGTTGAGGTTTTGTTTACCGATTTCTCATTGATGAATTCTATGTTTGTATACTTTGGAGGACTACTTAGTATGCATGCTAGGGTTCTAATACTTTGATTGTTTGATGCCTGGATCAATAGTTGGATTCCTCAAATTATCTAGAGAAGTAATTGGTAGTTTTCACTAGCAAGTAAACAAAACCCTAGGTTTAGCAAGACTCTAAGTTATTTGCGATGCCTAGTGATTGCTCAAACTCTTTTCAAACTTAATGATCTCTGCATGTTTAATCTAATAAACGTACCTTTAGGTTGCATTGCTTGGGAATAGTCTAGGTGTAGAGCACTTCCTGCCTAGCGTACAAAGTAAGAAAGAGTAATAGGTTGTGTTCAAGCGTACCGAGCCAATCTGAGCATCTTCAACTAAGTTAATTGGTGATAAATTGGACAAAGTGTGTTGTGTGTGATTGTTAGGGGTGGATACTTCCTTCCTAGCTAGTTTCATTATCTTGATATCAATCAACTTTAAATCTGCTTCAGTTTTGTTTTCTTTCTGTTCTCTGTTTTTCTGTTTTTATTTCCATAGAAAATCAACTCCAAAATTCACCAAATTTGTGTCTGGATACTTTGTGTGTCTAGTACTCTGTAAATTTTCGTTTTTCTGGGTTGTTTTAGTTAGGTTTTTAGTTTGTTTTTCAACTGCAGTTCAGTAGGAGCTGCAGTCACGTTTTGTGACTTTTGTTGAAGCCTTTAGTTTAACTTAATCCTCTGTGGGAGACCCTTATTTCCCTATATTACAATTGACATATTTTCAGGAGAATAAGGAAAATCAATAGCTTCTAAAAGAGCTATCAATTTTTGGCGCCGTGCTGCCGGGGATTACTTTTATTCTAATTGCTTCTACTAGTTTGTTTAAATTGCCTTTTGTTTTAGTTTCTTTCTTAGTTTTTCTTTGTTTGTGTTTTCAAGTGTATGTTTACTCGTAGAACTGCTCAAGGCAATCTTACCCCCTTAGATTCTGAGATAGAACGCACTTGCAGGTCAAATAGGAAACAAACGAAGGAAACTAGTTTGCCAATTAACGACACAACGGCGGGTTCTACTTCCTCACAAGGGGAGGAGCACGGGAAAACTCCACCAAACTCACCTGAACATTCAATTCATGAGGACGAAGAGGAACCCCCAAGACTCGACATGGCATTAAAAGATGCTTTTGTTCCGACAGCTTCGGAATCCCCTTCATGCATAGCTTACACACCACCGGGCAATCAGGCCTTTTCCATTCCTGTGCAACTCCTTAACTCGTTGCCTAAGTACACGGGCACGCCATCTGAGGATCCTAATGTTCACATTAGAGAATTTTTGGATATTTGCAAGCTGCAAACCATTCAGAACATCCAACCAGAAGGACTCAGGTTACTTCTATTTCCCTTTTCTTTAAAAGATGATGCAAAACGTTGGTTGTACTCGTTACCTGCAGGTATCATCACAACTTGGGATGAAATGGTGAAGAAGTTTTTGAAACAATACTTCCCCGCTCAATTGACCAAACGATTAAGGAGGGAGATTCAGAACTTCACTCAAAAGGATGGAGATACACTATATGATGCATGGGAGGAATTTCAAGAGTTGCAGAGGAAGTGTCCCCATCACAACTTCAGTCTGAATGACCTTGTCCAATTTTTCTATGATGGATTGGACATAATAGGGGCAGCGTTGATTCTGCATGTGGAGGTACTTTCATGAATAAAACAGGTCAAGAAGCATATAATCTGATTGATGATTTGGCCGACAACAACAGACAATTCTACACAAGAGATAAACGTACACGAGGACGTGGAGTGTATGAAGTTGATTCAAGGAACCAAATGGTGGCAGTGGAAAGAAAGCTTGACATGCTAATGAATGCCTTAGGCAATGGCATTAAGGCAACACCTCAGGTATGTTCTATTTGTTCCTATTCTGATCATACTACTGATAAATGTCCTTTGTCTTCTTTGTCTGAGGAACAGGTGAATTATATGGGGCAACAAAGGCCTAAATACGACCCTTACTCGAACACGTACAATCCGGGATGGAAGGATCACCCTAACTTCCGTTGGAGCAGCAATGACAACGTGGTTCGACCCACCCAAGGTGTCTACAATGGACCACCTGGATTCCAACAAGGGGCTAGGCAGCAAATTTATCAACAAGCTCCCCCTCAACAAACCTCAAGCAAGTCTTTGGAAGAACTCGTCAAGGAGATGACCATAAACACCAATGTCTTCATCCAAGAAACAAGATCTCAACTCAAGGAGCATGGTCAATCTATCAAGAACTTGGAAAGGCAGGTTGGGCAACTTGCAACAGACATGCACACTAGACTTCCTGGCACCCTCCCTAGCACAACAATTCAAAATCCTAAGGATGGACGTACGGCTGAGCTTAATGCAATCACTTTAAGGAGTGGTACACAATTGGAAAAAGCTTCTTCGCATCAAAGGGCACCCATGAAAGGTCAAGAAGAGAAGGAGGAGCAAAGAAATATGCAGGAGGAAGAGAAAATTAATCGTTTTGGGGCTGATCAGAATGTTCATGCTTTTTCTCCTCCAAAGGTAAAAGATCCTACTCATCCTAAGTTGGTTACTTCATGTATTCCTTTTCCTCGCAGGTTCATGAGCTCTAAGAAAGAACAAGAAGAGAAAGATGTTCTGGAAACTTTCCGTAAAGTCCAAGTGAACATCCCTCTTTTGGATGCCATCCAGCAAATACCTCAGTATGCAAAATTCCTTAAGGAGATATGCACCAAAAAGAGAAAATTCAAAGGGAATGAAATTGTGGCCCTTAGTGAAGAAGTCTCTGCTGTTCTTCAACGAAAGCTTCCACCAAAGCTTAAGGATCCTGGACGCTTTACGATTCCATGCACCATTGGTGCACAGAGGTTTGATCATGCTTTACTAGATTTAGGAGCTTCGATTAATTTAATGCCATATTCTTTGTTTTCAACTCTTAAACTAGGTGGGCTAAAGGAGACGATGGTGATCCTTGAACTAGCAGATCGCTCAACAGTCTATCCTATGGGAGTACTTGAAGATGTACTAGTACGTGTGGATGGATTAATTTTGCCTGCAGACTTCTTTGTTCTTAAGATGGAGGAAGTGCCTATGCCTATATCATTACCATTGATTTTGGGGCGCCCATTCATGGCCACAGCTCACACCAACATTGATGTGTTCAGAGGCACGTTGAGTATGGAGGTTTTTGGGGAGACAGTGACGTTCAAGGTGTTTGAAACCTTGACTCCTCAAATTAATGAGCAAGATCTTTTAGGTGATGGTGGGCGGATAAGAGAAGATGTTCGATTCCTTAGCACTTGGAAATCACCTAAAGTCAAGGCATGGGATCCTGGCGATTCGGAGTTGTTAGCAATGGCAAGCAATGGTCATTCTCCACCTATTGTCGAAGAGGAGGTGGCGAGAACCATGCAAAGAACTTTAATGAAACCAACTGCTCAACATGTACTTCCATGTCATGAAGGTAAGTCTACATTCTATAATGATTTTGTTCCTTTAACTAATATAGAGAATGTGAGAATTGATGATAGGTCGCTTCATGGGGATTTTAAGCCAAGCAAGGAATATCTTCCGACCAAATCACCTTCCTCAAGTGGTTTCACTGAGCCTCCATTGAAGAAACTTCAAGTGGTGATCCCCCATATCCACCTGATCCAAATAAGAAAGTCATTCATGAAGAAAACGGCGAAATTTCTTGCGAAGTCTTCGAAAGGAGGCTTCTTCACCTTTGCCTAATTGTTGGTGTACCGTCCGGCTGAAAAGACGTTAAAACAAGCGCTCTATGGGAGGCAACCCATTTAAACCGTAGCTTTGGAGGAGCCATCAAACGCAGATTTCTTTCTTGAACTCTTCCTTCTCTTTTATTTTATTATATTATATTTTATTTTATTTTTTTTCATGAATTTTAAGTTGTTTTAAGGTTTCGTTGCGTTAACTTTTTTCTATGCTTGATTTATGCTTTGCATGCTTTATATTTGTTTATACATTGAGGACAATGCATGAATTAAGTATGGGGGAAGGATTATTGCTTTATTATGTTTTTAGTAGTTAGTTTTGTAGTCAAATAAAAAAAAAAAAAAAAAATTTTTTTTATGTTTCGAGTCATTTGTTTCTTTGAGTCTTAGGATGCTCTAACGTCGAGGATGAACATGTCTCTGAATTCATGGCTGAAGGTTTTCACAATTGAAAAGGACTTAATTGAATTTTGTGGTTAATCGACATTGTGATACTTGTATGAAGATTTGAGATAGGATTGTAACTTGGTTCATAAAGCATGCTAGGATTAAGTCTAATTCAATTAACCCTAAGTGAGCTGTTAAGCTAAAATACTTTCTTTTCGAGTGCTTATTGATAAATTCAGAATTTAATGGCTATATTTTGCAAGACCTCATCATTCTTTGAAAATCCAATGATCATGTGCCATAGATCTTAATGGACTAGAGAATACTAGAACTCGACTTTTGTGACTGTCAAAACTTGTATGCCATAAATTGCCCTGATCTTGGATAGGATAGAAGGCATTAGGGTAACCACCATAGCCAAACAAGCATGTGTCCCAATAGTGCCCGTCGTGGGACTCCTTAGAATGAACCCCCTTTGAGCCTACGTTGAAAAACCTTTGTTTCATCACCCTCACTACCCTACCTTGAGCTTAGTACAAGATATCTCTACCTTGTGCTAGGGACTTAGTAGAGCATGACATAATGTGTAGGGGTGACGATTGAAAGACAAGTGTGGGGTCGGGAAACCTAAGAAGAAGAAAAAAAAAGGAAAGAAAGAAAAAATGTCAAAAGAGAAGAAAAATTGAAAAGAAAACTCTTGGGAAGTTGTTGAAGTGAGGTTTTGGACTTTCAAATTTGTAGAAGGCTCAAATTGAAAATTAGGCCTTTGTCCATTCCCATGTTGGTTAGAGTAAAAGTTGGGTCCAAAACAAAGATAATTGGCCAATAAAAATGGTGACGTAATGTGGTCCATATGCTCTGCTAGGTCCTTAGGATTTTTGTATCCTTAATCTTCATTTCGAAAACCCTAGCTTAGCCCCATTACAACCCGTTTCAGGTCCTTACTTGATCCTTGAGATGGGCAGCCTTTGGTTAGTGGAGTCAGTTACAAAGTCGAGCTTATGGTTTAGGTCCATTTGTGCACTTAATCTTCTTGAGGTCTTTAAAATTCTTCACAAAATGCTTTTATTGATGAAATATACAAGTTGTTTGTTGCCTTACTATTTGTTCTCTTGCATATACTTGAGTGTGAAGCTTTTAAGCATAGCCGTTTTGAGAGAAAAACTGAGAATATGCCTTGTGAGTTTGGATTGGACTTGTTCGAATCACGCTATCATTCACTATATAACTTAAGTTCTCCATATCTTACTTAGTCATATGAGTGTCACATGTTTATTAACCTTGGAATTATCTATGTGGTTAAGTGTTTAACGTGAAAGCCATGAGTTTGATATCTCTGAGACAACAGTTCGGAGCAGTAGAGTCATTTACTTGCTTTTTGTCAAGTCTTTGTTTGGTTGTTAGTTTTGATTTTGCTAAGGGACTAGCAAAAGCTAAGTGTGGGGGAATTTGATAGGAGCATAAAATGCGACGAATTTATAGTTTAATCCTTTACACTTTTGCTTAGTTATTTCGTTAAAAAGATCAAACTAACTTTGTTATTTTCTTAGGAGGTTTGTGGATCAACCATGGAAAAATAGGAGCTCAATTGTGGAACGTTAAGGCTCAGTCAGATATATAATAGTGATGCAAAAGATGAAGGACAACCATTTATGTGGTCAGAAACAATAAGGGAAGCTTATGGAAACATTCGTGCAAAACAGTTGCTGAGAAGCAAAATATGAAAACTGGAATCTGCCTTATTTTCTTCTGTATTTGGACCCATTTTGAAGATATTTTGAGTGCACCATGGAAGCAATTCTTGACTACATTTGAAAACCAGATATTTCACTACAATAAAGCCTAATCAAGTGATCATAATAGTCAAGGATGAAGTGAAAACGTTGCAGAAAGTTGGCATCCTGATCAGCTTTCCACCTTCAGTCTTATCTATGAAGCATATTGGAGCTGTCTTTTGGAGACTTTCTTGGAAAGTCTTTTGGAAGGTTATTGTTTGTACGTCAATAAATGATGCCATATGGCATTATAAGCCTAAGAAACGTTCATAAAGACAGCTACAAGGTCGGTGTACAAGTCCATAAATTTGACCAGAAGATAAGGAAAATCTGGAAATTTCTGACAGACCTTATCTTGAAGGCTTTTCAAGGCTGCTTTTGGGCAAGAATTAAGGGGATATTTAGAAGAATTTTTCACACTCTTAAAGGTCACCATCAAGGGTGTTATCTTGCTGAAAATCACATTCAAAGCTGAAATGAAACCTGGTTAAAAGAAGGGCTAAAAAGGCATCCTAAGTGAGGCAGATAAGTGAGTCACCTTCCTTATCTCTTGGCAGATTGTTTTGAGGCTTCTTGGGGATCCTTTGCTGAGTTGTATACGTTTTATATGAGCTGTTAGCATGCTTTATATCAGCTGTAAAGGATCTACAAGTCAAAGAATTCAGCCTAAAGAAGAGAAATTCAAATAGAACAAGTAAACAAACTTGGTCTAATTGCAAGAGTGCCCTTGAACTTGCAACTCCTATATAAAGGGCCTCCTTCCACATTTTATGAGTGACCAACCACATACAGACCATATCACATAAAAAGAACCAGAGACACACCAAAGAAGAAGAAGAAGAAGCAAGACTGCAAAATCTCACCAAAGACGATCGATCACTGCTTCTCAAAGATCGATCGTTGATCGTATTTTTCCCAATTTCTGATTTTTGTTGTCTTCCTTTTTCATGAACTCCTTTGTTTTTGATTCCAATTATGTGTAACTAAATTTCCAGTAGCTAGGGAGCTGTTGAAGCCCCTAGACATGATCCATAACATGCTTTGATTTTTGGTTTGTTTTCAATTAATAAAGTTGAGGTTTTGTTTACCGATTTCTCATTGATGAATTCTATGTTGTACTTTGGAGGACTACTTAGTATGCATGCTAGGGTTCTAATACTTTGATGTTTGATGCCTGGATCAATAGTTGGATTCCTCAAATTATCTAGAGAAGTAATTGGTAGTTTTCACTAGCAAGTAAACAAAACCCTAGGTTTAGCAAGGCTCTAAGTTATTTGCGATGCCTAGTGATTGCTCAAACTCTTTTCAAACTTAATGATCTCTGCATGTTTAATCTAATAAACGTACCTTTAGGTTGCATTGCTTGGGAATAGTCTAGGTGTAGAGCACTTCCTGCCTAGCGTACAAAGTAAGAAAGAGTAATAGGTTGTGTTCAAGCGTACCGAGCCAATCTGAGCATCTTCAACTAAGTTAATTGGTGATAAATTGGACAAAGTGTGTTGTGTGTGATTGTTAGGGGTGGATACTTCCTTCCTAGCTAGTTTCATTATCTTGATATCAATCAACTTTAAATCTGCTTCAGTTTTGTTTTCTTTCTGTTCTCTGTTTTTCTGTATTTTATTTCCATAGAAATCAACTCCAAAATTCACCAAATTTTGTGTGCTAACTTTTGTGTCTAGTATTCTGTAAATTTTCGTATTTTTCTGGGTTGTTTTAGTTAGGTTTTTAGTTTGTTTTTCAACTGCGGTTCAGTAGGAGCTGCAGTCACGTTTTGTGACTTTTGTTGAAGCCTTTAGTTTAACTTAATCCTCTGTGGGAGACCCTTATTTCCCTATATTACAATTGACATATTCAGGAGAATAAGGAAAATCAATAGCTTCTAAAAGA